>CM035420.1:144136060-144143560 GCA_020310875.1 Ceratopteris richardii | reverse complement strand
AAACTTTTAATTTTAATATTTGATAGATACAAACATGACTGATATATGTTTTTTTATTGTTATATTATAATCACATTTTGATTAATCAGAGGGTATTCCAACACCTCCTATCCGTGCAATGACGTCTTCACATGTCATTCGATAGGAATTATGGTGATTTTTACTATCAAGAGCATATTATATGTTGGTGTAATTTTTGCTATGGTACGTATCAAAGACCACGATTGGAATGTATTGAACATGAGGCAGAGTATGGTAGTTTCAAGTGTGCATCACCTCCTGATCAATGTGATAGAGACTTGGATATGTATTGATTCTATAAATTAATGTCATGATTTTAATTAAAAATGATATAAAAAATCAAACTATACTTAATATACATGAATATTTGCTTGATGATGATTCTTCTAGTAATAATGCTAATATACCTCGTACACATCATAGACTTTCCATTTATCAATTACAAGCAGAGGTTTCTTGAAATCATCTACCTCTTGGTTTACAGATTGAAACGTCTGAAGATTATCCATTGCCAACTCGTGATCGTCCTCTAGTACAAACATATGATAGAAGAAGATATGGAGGATGGAATAGAGGACCACTTCCTTTAGATTGAGAGGTTTTTAACTTTTGGGGTAATCATTATATCATTGCTCCTTCCACTATTACTAGTGCTGATCGTGGACTCTTTATTGTAGAGGATTTGTATGTGCCTCCGAACTCTAAAGTCAGTGTTATGTCATTTTGTGGTCCTATATATGGATGGGGAGATTGGCATCGACTTACACGTTATGTTCAAAGCATGACTACTTATGGATTATGCCTGAATGTACCTTCTCTTGCTAGTGGAGGGATTACACATGCCAAAAATGAAAGATTATATATTGATGGAAGGCCTTACATGCATGGAAATATAGCATGTTTAATAAACAGTATTCGAAGATCTAATAGTTCAATGACTAATTGCACATTTGATGAGCATGAAAATAGTCATGAATCACCACATATGGGTAGAAATATAGCAAGATACATAGCCAATGCTATTACTTCATTACATGTTGGTGATGAATTATTAGTGAATTATGGATGGCGTAGACCTCCAAGAGCACCTTTTAGCTACAGAGCAATGAAAACTTTCTATCCACCTATCTTGTGTTGCATTGAAAACTTTAATTGATTGAAACTCTTTTTAAATTAACTTACATATTTAAATTTATGTTTAAAGTTTACTTTTTATTTATTTATGGAATACTAATTATTTTTATTCATATCTAACCATCACATTCCTAACCAAGAGGTTGTGAGTTCAATTCCTTACAGTGAATCCCACCACAGAGATGAAAACATGTTCTTTTAAGTTAGAACATGAAGCTTAGGGGTATGCCTAAAATTTTGTATATAGCTTTATTTTCGAGGAAAAAATTTCTCTCATGTATATATGCATATGTGTATGTGTATATGTATGTGTATTCATGTGTTATATATATATATATATATATATATATATATATATATATATATATATATATATTAGTATGCACATATGTGTGTTTCATGTGTATATGTGTGTGCATGTGTGTGATATATGTATGCATATGTTAGCATGCACTGTTATGGACAAAAGAAAACCATCTTAAACCTTAGATTCCATGTGAATTTCCTATATCTCATGTTTGGTTAAGATTTTGGAGAAAGTAATGCTACCATTGCGTTCGAAATTTACCAAAACCCCAAGATCGACTGCCTATTTGCTAAAGTCTGATACCCGAAGGTCTTAATTTCTAGTTGATGACATCATCAATGACATCATCAATGGAATCATCAATGACATCATTAACTCATAACCGCCCTTGGAAAACCTATATAAGGAGGGGTTGGCCACATTCGTTCTCAGTCTTGCCAATGCGAGTCATGGGAGCTCAAGGGATCATAATCACCAAGTAAGTACTTTCAAGTTCCAGTTCAAGTTCTAGTCTTGTCTCTTGCTCTAGTCTTGTATCGTGGACATCCTTTCTTATCCTATTGTAATCTCGTAGTACAAGATCCTTTCTAATTATTTCTTGTATCTAGTTCATATCCACAATTTTCCATACCTATCGGTCCCAGGGTGTGGGACATCTTGTATCGATTACATATTCTTGTATCATTTTCCTTGTGTGGGTGTTCTTTCATAAGTGTATTTTTGAAATCTTGTCTATTGTAGTCAGAGAGCACAATGTAGTGCTCCCCTGATATTTTGTCAAGACTATCCACATCAAGTTCCTATCGAGAATAATGGACTCCATATCCATACTTACAAATATCGAGTCTACTCTGGATGATATATAAAAAAAAATTTAAGACTTTGAACGGACGTTATGCCAAGGTGATTGCTCAGTTGGAGAATTTGCGTCCGACTTCAAAATTGCATTTCAAGGATCCACATATAAAGAAGACTAGCTAGTTAATCAGTTTCAAAGTGGTATTAGAGACGAAATAAGGAGTTGTTTATCCTCTACATCTTAGTTAAATACTTTAGATGAGGCTATCAATCAAGCAATTCAGTGTGAGAATAAGTTGTTAAAAGAAAGCCAAGTCCAAGAGTTAGAAGTCTTGAATAATGAAGACACTATTCCTCAAGAATCTGAATCAAGAATCTTTGAATCCCAAAAAGTCCTTACAAATGATATGGAGTATACATGTTATGAAGATATCAAGAAGGTAAAGGATAAGGAGGAGTTCATGTTCAATCAAGGAGATTTGCTTACTCAAGGCACTCCATCAAAGATCTTGGAAACACTACAATGCAATTGTTGAGCTGAGGAGATGTGCTCAGGTGATGCAGCAGCTATGGTAATACCCCCCTTGGCTGAGTAGAAGGGCTGGAGGTGCAAGGAGCAGCCCACGCAGCAGATAGACAGAGATGGAGAGAGAGAAATTCGAATTTGGAGAGAGGCAGCTTGTTTGGGGGCTTCACTAAAGAAAGAAGTGAGCCCTAAGTTTATTTGAGTTCACTTTTATAGGACCTGGCCAAGTTCACATTGAACTTGGCCAAAAGAATAAATAATGAGTACATTAAGCCTTATAAAAGGCCTATACAAATGTGTACAAATAAGGGGGTCATTTAGGACCTTTACCCCAACAACCTCCCACTTAAAGGCATAAATGACGCCTTTAAGCTACGTGACTCCCACCATCTGTATACATAGCTCATGTTGTGCTTTAGACAAGCACTTAGTGAGAACATCTGCAGGATTTTGTGATGTATGAACCTTAACAAGTGTGATAAGGCTATCCTCAAGCACTTCTCGAATGAAGTGATATCGCACATCAATATGCTTAGTGCGATCATGAAACATGGCATTCTTTGCCAAACATATGGCACTCTGGCTATCACAGCCAAGCATAGGTGCCTTGTTTGACAAGCCAAACTCACTGCATAATTGTGCAAGCCATATGGCTTCCTTGGAAGCCTCAGTGGCTGAAATGTATTCAGCCTCTGTAGTGGACAAAGCAACAATCTTTTGCAGCCTTGAGCACCATGAAACAGCACCTCCTGCAAGAGTGAATATGTATCCACTTGTGGATTTACGTGTATCCACATCACCAACCATGTCAGAGTCATAAAAGCCTTTCAGCTCCAATGGGTCTTTGCCATAGCAAATGCATTTATTTTTGGTCCCATTTAAGTACCTCAAAATGGACTTTATTGCTTTCCAATGAGCTTTGCCTGGATTGGCCATAAACCGGCTCACAACTCCCACTGAATGGGCAATGTCCGGCCTAGTTGCAACCATAGCATACATAAGTGAGCCACAAGCTGAAGCATAAGGCACATTTTGCATGTCATTGATTGCTTCTTGTGTTTTGGGACAATCTTCCTTGGAAACTTTAACATATGGCTGCAATGGCACTCCAAGAGGCTTTGCATTAGCCATGTTAAATCTGTCCAGCACCTTTTCAATGTATTTTTCCTGCGACAAATACAATATGTGCTGGTCCCTTTGTCTTCTAATCCTCACTCCAAGGACATGCTCTGCTGCCCCAAGGTCTTTCATTGAGAAAGCAGATTTCAGCTGCTGTTTAAGAGCATCAATGGTGTCTCTTTTCTTACCAGCAATCAGCATATCGTCAACATATAAGACAAGAATAATAAGGCTGCCATCTACATCAGTTTTCGTATACAAACAGTGATCAGCATGGCTTCTTTTATACCCTTGTTTGAGCATGAAAGCATCAAACTTCTTGTACCATTGTCTAGAAGCTTGTTTCAGCCCATACAAGCTTCTATTGAGCTTACATACCAAATGTTCCTTTCTAGGAATAACAAACCCCTCTGGCTGTTTCATGTAAAGCTCTTCATCAACATCACCATGCAAGAAAGCTGTATGTACATCCATTTGGTCTAATTCCAAATCAAGAGCAGATACTATTGCAAATAACACTCGCAAAGTGGTCATCTTCACCACAGGAGAGAATACTTCTTGGAAATCTATGCCTTTGGTATGGGCATATCCCTTTGCAACCAACCTTGCTTTGTACTTGGGTTTTCCATCAACTGTTTTGATTTTATACACCCATTTGTTAGGAATGGCTTTCCTTTCTTTGGGTAATTCAACCAAATCCCAAGTATCATTAGCATGCAAAGCTTTAATCTCTTCCTGCATAGCAAGCTCCCACTTGCTGCTGTGTTCACATGCCTTTGCCTCTTTGTATGTGAGAGGCTCACCTTCATCTGTCAACAAAATGTAATGCAATGAAGGATCAAATCTACTCACATTCCTTCTAAGATGAGTAGATCTTCTCACCCAATGATCCACATTGTCAGGCAATGGGTCTACATCAGGTGGTATGATCAAATCATTATTATTATGCTGCTGTCCATTGTTTCCAGCACCATTTTCAGCATTATTATTCGGCTGCATATGCCCTTCAGGAGCCTCATTTTGCTGTCCAACATCTTCTGGCTCAAAAACCATTGGATCGTCAACATTTTCAGTCCTTTGTGGTGCATCCTGAGGGTCAAAATTGGACCTAACAGGTGGCTGGTCATGCTGAAATCTTACCCTTTTATGGTTATCTTTTGAGGCACAATTGTTTTGAAGCAGCCTTGCCTCATTAAAAACAACATCCCGGCTGCATACGACCTTCTTGAGCTGAGGTATCCAAATCCTGTAGCCCATTTCACCTTCTTCACCATATCCCATGAAGAGGCCTTTAATGGACTTAGCATCAAGCTTGTTTCTCAACTCAGGCCTTATATGCACAAACGCCTCGCAGCCAAAGACACGTAAGTGATCATATGAAGCAGGTTTGCCAGACCAAACCTCTTCAGGGATGTCACCTTTTAAAGACATGTGAGGGGATCTATTGCACACATGTACTGCAGTTTTGAGTGCCTCTCCCCAAAATCCATGAGGGAGATTAGCTGTGGACAGCATGCATCTCACCCTCTCACAAAGTGTCCTATTGTAACGTTCAGCCACACCATTAGAAGAGGGGCTGTATGGAACAGTAAGCTCCCTCTTAATGCCCAAATTTTCACAAAATTTCTGAAATTCAGCACTTGTATACTCACCACCATTGTCCGTACGCAAGCATTTCAGCTTTCTATCTGTTTGGGTGGTCACAAATGCATGAAAACGCTTAAACGCAGCAAATGCTTCATCCTTTGATTTAAGCAATTGAACCCAAATTTTTCTAGAAAAATCATCAACAAAGGAGATGAAATATAAAGCACCCCCCATAGATTTGGTGGGCATGCTATATACATCAGAATGAACAAGATCAAGTACACAAGACTTACGAGACACACCAGAATAAAAGGAACGTTTTACTTGCTTTCCATATTGACATTCATTACAAAAGTCAAGCTTTGTGCCTTTAGCATCAAGCTTCTTTAAGTTACAAAGCCTAGTGAGACCCTTTTGGCTCATATGGCCAAGTCTCTTATGCCACAACTCCATATGGGAGTGAACTTCAGCCAAAGCAATGAACTTGCCTGATAAGGCCTTTCCATGCAAGCAATAGAGAGTTCCCTTCTTTGTGCCTTTCACAATCAGCCTTGAACCTTTAGTCATTTTCCATGATCCTTTCTCAAAAAGAATGCTATAACCATGCAAATCCATTTGACCCACAGAAAGCAAGCTCTTCTTGATCCCTGGTACATAACGCACATTATGCAAGACCAGCTCATTAGTGCCATTTGTAGCGAAATGCACTGTGCCAATACCCTCAATGGAACATGCATGATTGTTTCCAAGGTATACATGGCCATGGCTGCCTGCAATAAAAGTAGAAAAACACTCCTTGATAGGAGTCACATGGAATGAAGCACCAGAATCTACTATCCAAGTCTGGGCCAATGCATCATTGACGGTCAGCAAAGCATCTATGACATCACTCTTAGTGATTGACATGTCCTGTGCATGAACATTTAGAGAAGGATCAAATGCATGAGTGTCATCAGCTGAGAAAGTAGCGCATAAAATGTCCTCTGCATCTGACAGCTCCTCTATGACTACACTAGAAGCCACATTGGCCTTCTCCTTGTCCTTTTGGCTGTCCTGTGCATCAGTCTTGTCTTCTTTCCTGTCCTTCTTATCTCCAGAATTCTTCTTCCTATCAAGCTCTTCTTTGTAATAGCGGCAATCGGGTTTCTTGTGACCTTTCCTGCCACACTGATAGCATGTCACATCATTGCTTTTGCCTTTGCTGCTATTCCCCCTTTCCCTGCTTTTACTCTTATTCCTCTGTGCATAATTACTCTTCTTATCTGTCCTGCCTCTAACCATGTTGGCTGAGCTGCCTCCTTCTCCACCTGCTTTTCTCCTGATCTCTTCATTAAGAATAGAACCCCTAACACCATCAAAAGTCATGTTGGGGTTATTGGACAATGAGACTACCAATGTCTCCCAAGAGTCAGGCAATGTCATAAGCAAGAAAATGGCTTTAAGCTTATCATCGAAAGGAGGCATTCCTGAGTCCTGCAACTGTGACAAAGTACCTGTAAACGATGACAAGTGTTCAGCTGCACTCTTGGACTCATCAAGCTGCATGCCAACAAGCTTCCGCATCAGGTGTACTTGGTTAACAGGCGTAGTATTTTCATACGTCGCCTTGAGTTTTGCCCATAACTCAAAAGCAGTGGTCAAACCTTTGAGATCTACTAGAATCTCATCGGATACAGCCATCTTAATGTATATAATGGCCTTCTTGTTCAAAGTAAACCATGCATCTTCCGACATGTCCTCTGGTTTCTCTGCCTCCAATGCCCTGTCACAATCTTTCAAGAAGAGGATTCCTTGAATTCTCTCCTTCCATAAGTCAAAACCTGTTCCCTCAAACCGTCGAATCTCAAATAGATTCTTCACATCTGAGGAGGATGACGCCATAGTTGCACAATGAAAAAACCTGCTGGAATTTTGGGCAAATGCACCAAAATCAAAGTGCAGCCTCCAAAAATGATGCACTACAACTCCAAACGGTCACAGGAGCAATTTGGGACAAAAATGGGGTGAT
>CM035420.1:143898560-144131060 GCA_020310875.1 Ceratopteris richardii | reverse complement strand
CCCCCCTTGGGATAAAACAATCCAAGTAGCTGGGTACCACTCAAGTAGCGAAAGATGCACTTAACCGCTTGCCAATGCTTGAAACCTAGGCAATGCATAAACTTGCTCATCTGTGAGATAACAAACTAAATATATGGCCAAGTAATGCATAAATAAATCAAGCATCCAACAAGGTTCTAATAGAGAATAGCATCAAATGCATCTCCAACATCATGAAGACTCAACCATAAACCTGTTTCCAAAGGAGTTGCAAGTTTGTAGTCTTCAAGGCCAAAACACTGTCATAATGTATCAATATATTTTGTTTGACACAAAGCTATTCTACATCAATTTGCATAAACTGAATGCCCAAATAAATGATGCAAATGCCCCAAATGTGACATCTCAAATGAGGCATGCAAATCAGCCTTAAAATCAGCAATATGCTTCTCATGAGGATCAATGAGCAGCGTGTCATCAGAAGTACATCATTTGCACACTTAACATATAAGGTGCTCTCAGTTGGACTATTCTCAAAACCATGTGCATTTAGGTATGCATGTATCTTTTCATACCAAGCATGTGGTGCTTACTCATACCATATAATGCCTTCTTCAACCTACAAACTTTGTTTTCATGCCCTTTCTGCACAAAACCATGATGCTAGAAAACATACACTTCTTCATGCAAGTCACCATTCAGAAATGTAGTTTTAATGTCCAACTGATGTACGTTCCAACCATGATGAGCTTCAAGTGCATAGATGCTATGAAGAGTCGTCATTTGGCATGTAGGAGCAAAGGTCTCATCAAAATCAATGCCTCTTTCCTAAGCATAACCCTTTGCAATAAGCCTAGCCTTATACCTGTCAATTGTTCCATCAGGCTTACACTTTAGCTTGTATACCCACATAGTGCCAATGGCCTTCTTGCTAGGAGGCAAGTCACATAAAGGCCAGGTACCATTCTTCATAATAGCATCATATTCTGATTGCATAATAGCCATCCAAATTTTTGAATTTTGTGCTTCATCAAACGCAACATGCTCATTCTCATCACAAAGAATAGAGGCAGCCATAGCATAGCAATCTAATGCAAAGGAAGCAATATGAGAGCCTAAACGAGTATGATATGGCAAAGGTGAATCTAATTTGCTATCACACAAAGTCTGCACCATCCATTTTTGCATAGTTTTCGCCTCCTCAATATCAGCTCTCTCATCAAAAAGTGCATTATGTAAATTGGCATCAGAAATGGAATGATCTAGGATCACATGGAACCTCCAAAAGCTGAGAAATCGCCTCATTTAGAATAGCACTGGATTGTCCACCAGCACTAGAGTTTCATATATATCTTTAGAGCTAACTTATGTCACCTTAGTACATGAAACTAATGGATGAATAACATCTTCCACAAAAACAACATCACAACTAACCAAAATGTGTTAAGTATGTGGATGATACTAATGATAGCCTTTGCTTTTAGAACTGTACCCAACGAAAAATACATTTCACTGGTTTATCATCCAATTTCCTACATTGTTGTTCAAGCACTAATGCATATGCCAAACAACCAAAGACATGTAGGTGAGCAATAGGTGGCTTGCGACCATGCCAAACCTCATATGGAGTGATAGATTGCAATGCTTTAGTGGGACACTTGTTAAGTACGTATGCTACATACATAGTAGCCTCAAGCCAAAAACTATGTGGTAAAGCCTGACTCTTGACCACACACCTCGCCATCTCCATGAGTGATATGTTCTTCCTTTCTGCAACTCCATTCTATTGAGGTGTATATGGCATTATACACTAATGTTTTATCCCATGTTTAGCTATAAATGCATTAAAATCAGAAGACATATATTCCCCCCTTGATTAGAACGGAGGGTGCATTTTACATGTTGATAGATTTCGAGCCAAAACGAGAAATCGTTTGAAGCATGTAAACACTTCGGACTCTGCTTTCAACGGATATACACATACATGCTTGGAAAAATCATCAATGAAGCTCATGAATTAAAGATAGTTCCCAAAGGAAGGTGTCTGCATAGCACCAGAGACATCACTGTGAACAAGCTACAATTTTTTAGTAGCTCGAACTAAACCATCTTTCGAGAACGATGAACGCTGCATTTTGCCCAAAATATAGCCTTCACAAACATGTTTACCAAGTGCCTCAAGTTTGGATAGAGAGGACACCATTTCAAATTTTTGTAGGCATAACAAACTAGCAAAATTCAAATGACCAAAGCATGCATGCCAAAGCCTTACATCTGACATATCCTGAGAATCATGTACTACACATGTTGAATCATTGATAGATTTTTCATAGTCTATGAGCATATACAACCCATGACATAAAATGTTGGACATAATAATGACATCACCATTTGATAGATCATGAATTGTACATCTATCGTCAACAAATTTTACAACCAAGCTGATAATGGTCAATGCTGAAACTAATAACAATTTTTTCTTGATCCATGGCACAAATAAAGCATCCGACAATATAAAAGAACTACCATCAGCAGTAGTCAAATGATCTTACCAACTCTCATGATAGGATAAGAGGAGTTGTTGGCACATGTGATAATATTCCCTATAGGGGTAGGCTCAAGTGAAGTGAATAAACTATGTTGCGAGGTAATATGTTTAGTTGCCCCACTATCAAAGTACCAAACATCTGAGTCTGTAGTCAGACATACATTCTTCACGTGAAGATGGGTCATAACTACAAGCAGTAGTAAATGCCCATTCTTCATTCTACACAAGATTAGCAGGCTCTGTTTTGGGTGTAGAGGTCTCTACAACAACCATTCCAGCCTCTTTCTTCTTTGGCTCTTTTTCAACCAGTTTTGGACAACTCTTTATGACATGATCATTTCCTTTCAAGTATTTGCAAAACAATTTCTACTTTTTTGTTTTCTTCTTGTCCCTGTCATCCTTTTTTTATTGTGCAAAATTAGTAGTTTTTACTTACGAGTAGAAGAGCTCCATTTACCTTTGCCCTTCTGACTAGCTCAGATCATGATTTTGACACGACACAATGAAGCTATTTTAAACTACTTATCGCCTTGAGTATGACACCCTAGATGAAGAAACAGCCTGCTCTGATACTAATTGTTAGAGTTTGAGGTCTACGGAAGCACGCAAATAGCAGAAGGAAGAAAAAGAAGCTTGGAGCACAACACACAATATTGAATGTATTACCAAGAGAATGTAGAAAGAAAAGTTACTCATTGGGGTTATAAGCGTATATACAAGCCAAGGGAAAAAAACCTCCTAAAGAGGGAAAAATGTTCCCAAGCGGACCTAGTGTGTTCACACACATCACTACCTAAATAATAAACAAGGTGCAGCCACAAATGGCCATATTCACACTCATGATGGACAGGTGCGACTGGGCATGTATAGCTCGTGGACGATGCTCTCACAAGATTTGTCTTTTCCTCATAACTTGAAGAGGAATTGATTCACTTGGATCTTTTCAAGGGCTGATTCGAGGTGCTTGTAAGACATGTGGGATATATTTGTGCTCCCTCCATCATTTCTAGCCACACACGCATCTTGTAGGTTCCATTTCTTTCAAAGATTATCTTTCGAAGGAATCCATCTAGAGAAGTTGGCACACACAACCATCACTTCTATCCCTTTTTGGTTGATCTTCTTCTTCTTTTTCTTTGCACATTTGCAGCCCGAGAGCTTGCATTTGCTTTCTTTTATCTATTTCTTGTGATGGAATTTATCTTCATTGAGTTGAGAAAGTATTTATGACTTGCAAGGGGCAATATAGTTGTTTTATCTTTTTTCTCTTTTGCTTTTTGAGGAATCAAGATCTATTAGTTCTCTTTTTTCTTTGAAGAAAGAATAGTGTGTGCTTTTTCTCTTACATATGAGGAAACACCAAACCTCTTCTACCATTCTTTCTACCTATCCAAATGAAAGATAATCTCGAGCATCTTTGAAACACTATGAATCGAGGAGGTCAACATGAAGATGGTGGATGGCTCCTCCCATGGGGAAAATCATGGAGGTAGCTTTGTATTAAGCTAAGTATTTTTTGAAGTTATGTTTGACTTTTATAGTAGTTTGACATGGTACATAGAATCCTCATTAAAGTATACATTAAGACTTTTGTTGTTCAAGATAATGTATTCTATGCAAACACACATGAATAATCATTATCATTATCTGAATGTAAAGCCTTAAATCTTACTTTCCTTTTTAATATCGATTGAGGCAAGCCATTTTTTGAAAGTAGGGAATAATTCATCCTTAGAGTTGATTAGATAAACTTGGACTTTTCTAGAAGCATCATCTATGAAAATGAAAAAATAAAGAGCACTACCTAATGACCTAGTAGGCATATGATCACACACGTCCGTATGAATGAGGTCTAATGGCTTAACTAAAGATTCAATGTGTATTACATGAACTTTTCTAGTTTGCTTTCAATATTGACAATGCTCACAAAACAAAAATTTAGAAGAAGATAACATAAGTAAGTAGCCAGAACAAGAAAGACTTTCCATTCCACTATGAGATATGTGGCCCAAACAATCATGCCATATACAAGCTATATGTTTTTTTGCAGCATATGTACTTAACAGATGTCCCACTAAAGCATTGCAGTCTATCACTCCATATGAGGCTTGGCATGGTCGTAAGCCATCTGTTGCTTACCTGCCTATTTTTGGTTGTCTTGCACATGTATTACTGCCTAAACAACATTGCACGAAATTAGATGATAGGGCAGTGAAATGTATTTTTGTTGGGTACAGTTCTGAAAGCAAAGGCTATCATCTATATCATCCACAAACTAAACACATTTTGATTAGCCGTGATGTTGTTTTTGTGGAAGATGTTATTCAGCCACTACTTTCATGTACGAAGGAGACATTTGTTAGCTCCAAAGACATGTATGATAGTTTGCTGCCTCTTTTTATAGGTGGATAGTCTAGTGCTGGTCCTAATGAGGCAACTTCTCAGCCTTTATAGATTTAATGTGATGGTGCAAATCATTCCATTTCTGATGCAGATTTACATGATGCACTTGTTGATGAGGGAGCTGATATCGAGGAGGCAAAAACTATGCCTAAATGGCTGGTGCAAACTTTGCATGATAGCAAATTAGATGCACCTCAGTCATATCGTACTTGTTCAAGCTCTCATAGTCCCTCTTTTGCATCAGATTGCTATGCTATGGCTACCTCTAGTCTTTATGAGAATGATCCTGTTTCATTTGATGAAGCACAAAATTCTAAAAATTGGATGGCTGCTATGCAATCAGAATATGATGCTATCATGAAAAATGGTAATTGGTCTTTATGTGAGTTGCCTCCTGGCAAGAAGGTCATTGGCACTAAGTGGGTATACAAGTTGAAGTGCACCCCTGATGAAACAGTTGACAAATATAAGGCTAGGCTTGTTGCAAAGGGTTATGCATACGAAAGAGGCATTGATTTTGATGAGAACTTTGCATCTACTTGCCGAATGACTATTGTTCATAGCATCTATGCACTTGCATCTCATCATGGTTGGAATGTACATCAGTTGGACATTAAAACTGCATTTTTGAATGGTGATTTGCATGAAGAAGTATACATTTTTCAGCCCCATGGCTTTGTGCAAAAAGGGCATGAAAACCAGGTATGAAGATTAAAGAAGGCACTATATGGTTTAACGCAAGCACCACGTGTTTGGTATGAAAAGATACGTGCCTATCTGATTGCACGTGGTTTTGAGAACAATCCAACTGAAAGCACCTTATGTATTAAGTGTGCTAATGATGTGCTTCTGATCATTGTTATGTATGTTAATGCCATGTTTTTCACTGCTCCTCATGAGAAGCATATTGCTGATTTTAAAGTTGATTTGCATGCCTCACTTGAGATGTCTAATTTGGGGCATTTGCATCATTATTTGAGCATTCAATTTATGCAAGTTGATGGTGGAATAGCTTTATGTCAAACAAAATATATTAACACGTTACTGTAGCATTTTGGCCTTGAAGATTGCAAACCTATTCTCAATCCTATGGAGACAGGTTTACGATTGAGTCTTCATGATACTGGAGATGCATTTGATGTTGTTCTCTATCAGTAGGCTGTTGGATGCTTGATTTACTTATGCATTCCTCAACCAGATATTTAGTTTGTTGTCTCATAGATGAGCAGGTTTATGCATTGCCTAGGAGTCAAGCATTGGTAGGCGGTTAAGCACATCTTTCGCTACTTGAGTGGTACCCGACTACTTGGGTTGTTTTATCCCAAAGGTGGATCACTACTGCCAAATTTACATGCTTTTTTTGACTCTGACTAGGCTGGTTGCTATGACACTCGTGTGTCCACTAATGGCTTTTGCTTCATGTTTGGTAGCTCATGTATATGTTGGTTGAGCAGGAAGCAACCTACTGTGGCCACTTCCAGTTGTGAGGCTGAGTATAGGGAAGCTTCCACAACGACTAAAGAGTGTGTGTGGCTCAAGTGCAGTACACAGCGACTGTTGAGTGTATATGGCTTAAATGCCTCATGGCTGATTTGGATGTTGATCAGTCTTCTGCCACCATCATCTTCACTGACAATCAAAGCGCATTGGCAATTACGGTGAACCTTGTGTTCCATTTCACACTAAGCACATTAAGGTGCATTATCATTATGTCAGGGAGAGGTTCTCTGCTGGAGAGATCAGCTTGGCATATGTGCCCATGCAGGAGAACATTGCACACCTTTTCACGAAGGCTCTGCGTAAGGAGAAGTTTGAAGCTTTCTGCAAAGCTTTGGGCTTACTTCCTTTTATGGATTGATTCCACATAGGCTGGGACTTCCTTATACATGAGTGTCAGCTCCTTGTTCACTACATCACTCCTAGGGGGTATTTGTTGATATATTTAGGTAGTGATGTATATGAATACACTAGGACCGTCGGGGCACTTTTTTCCCTCTTTAAGTGGTCTTTTCCCCCAACTTGTATATATGCCTATTGCCCTAACGAGTCACTTATCTTTGGACATTCTAGTGGTAATACATGCAATGTTGTGACCCAAGCTTCTTCTTCTTCTTTGTGTTGTTCACGTGCTTCTGTAGATCTTAAACTCCAACATTATACTCCAGGCACTAGTCAATCGTGTTTACTACCCAACCTTCTACCTCTCTTCTTTGACCTTCTTCTTTTTGTCTTACACTCAGTCTTCCTCTCTTTTTCTTTTGTTTCCTTTTCAAGTCTATGCTCACTCTTCCGTTCCTTCACCCTCACTCAACTCTTGCCAACTCTTTAACTCACCAACTCATTTAGGGCTCACTCTCTTACATTCATAGACTCAAACATCAACTAGTAAACATCTATTCACTTGACATCGGTTCACTCATGTTGGGAATTTTCCCATCTAGGGGTATACATAGAGTACGTGAAGATGTGATCTTAATGTCCTCAAGAGACAATTCAATTTAAATGAATTCAATTACATTACATTCCAAATAAAGGCTCAAAACATCTTGGAGATGCACATAGTTACAAATTCTCATTTATTCTTCTACTCATGAAGAAAGCAAATCGTATCATTTATATTTTTAAATCAATAGATTCTCAACTTCGAATCACGTTCATTTTCGAAGCACACCTCTTCTGATTTGCACATCATTTTCATGTTCGAAACGTTTAATTTCCAAAGCCAACACAATGCATCACACACTCCTTTGGAAGGCCTATCAATATAAAGCTCAAATGTGAGGAAATGGTGTTCTTTTTTGCTCGTGGAAAGTATGGTAATATATTTCTTTGAGGAAGAAAATGGAACCTTAATTTAAAGTGGCATAAAATAATGAGAATTCACTCTAGAGAGGAGTGGTCAAAACAAACTCGTTTCCTTCATCCTTTCAGTCGGTGCACCCCTCAAAGCAAACACTCCTTAGTTGAGAGCAAAGGGATATCAAATGTAAAGCAAAACCTCAAGAAGGGTGCCCAAATCTCGATGTTTCAAGATGTCTTCAATGCGTAATTCGTCACAATTCCAACTATCGTGTATGCCCTAGAAACCTATAATCCAATGTCAAAAGATCCCCGAGCTCTATATAAGTCCTCACTGAAGAGAAAATGTTCCCCACATTCACCTAATCACTTAGTGCTACACACAACATGGCATGTGCACTAAAATTAGAGTAAAGTAAAAGGATAAATCCCATTAAAGAATTTTACCTGAAATTTGAAAAATGATAATAAGTTCCACCTGTATGTGTCTTCTCAAGTTCTCCCAAAGTTGTTAGGCCAGAAATGAGAGACCTAGTCAATTAATCTGCCGAAGAAAATATCTTTGTTTGTTTTGTTTGAGAATAGACCGTTTTGTTTGAGAATAGACAGATTCCAATCATGCAAATAATTCACTTGGCTTCACTCCGTGCTTGCCATGGCAGGGCAACAACAAACTATCTATTGCAGTACTCATGATCATGAAGCAGGTTCACCAATACCAAGCTTTAGATGCACTTGTTTCACATATTATTCTATGATAGAACTTAGCCATGGCCTTCAAAGAATGAAAACAAAAACGTCTAGTTTTATGCCTTAAATGAACAACACATGAATCATGGTTTTTGTGCTCCTGTGCAGACAAATCATCCGAAGCTTATCAACAAGATGTGTTCATCATTTTTTTTTCCTCTTTTGCCTAAACTGATCAGTAATGCTCGCCATGAATATTCAAATGCATATGCAGAAAGCTTTGGAAGAAGCAATCTTCCGCATCAAGACTTCCCTGTGCAACTAGATTAAGTACATCCCAAACACCTTGAGAAGATTCAGGTCCAATGCAAGCGGAAGGCAAACCCAATAGAAGTGCAAGGACCTTCAATTCACTCTCAGAAGCAACCCGAGTGAACCTGGTGTTGAGGAGGGATACTTGTTCAAAGTTCTCAGCAAATCTTCTTCTACACCGTGCACATAAGCCACACCGAGAGCACAATCAATCCCAGATCTTCAAGATATGTATATGAGAGCACTGGTTTCCATCCACTTACATGTGAATTTCACTGCTCAAAGTCCTTCAAAACCCTTCCGCAGCCATCTTCCTTCACAGCTCCCTAATGTTAACTTCGGAAAAACTATCTGGACTGAGGAGCCATTCCCTGCCAGTTGAGGATGAAGCAGCCTTTCTTTACTCCTACACGGTCGCCCAACAAAGAGTGCGCAGCAGACCTCCTTCTCCGACTTCACCTACCACTACTCTTTCTTCTTCGATTCTCTCGCCTATGAGAGTTAAAGCTTCACGCTGTCCATTCCCCTCCTCTTCAGAGCAATGACCATGGCTATCTTTGCCTCTCCCTTATGGTACGCGCGTAGCCAAAATAAAACGAGGCCTCCCTTTAAAGCGTCTCCATCTCTCCCCTTCAACAACGTATTTCTCCCCCTTACATTACTGTGGTCGGGGACAACAATGACTCACATTGATCTCCAACTTTGTAGCAACTAGCAAGTTTTACGAAGCCCCCCCCCCCCCCCCCCCCAACTCGAGTTGAACCCTCCTTCCTTTTCATGCAAAAATCATTCACGACCTGCTCGTCTCCCTGATCCTTTGCAATCACACACCAAAAAAGACCCCCTTCCTCTTTTTTTTTTTGACAGCACAATGAATTGGAAATACACACTCACACAACCAACCTCATAAGGTAGAGGCACCCATCATGAGAGACTCATGGACATGTCCAACCAAGACTTGAATTCAAGACTTCCTCCCACAACTTCAAGGCGTCAGCCACTAGGCTACGCAGGCTCGGACAGCCCCCCCCTCCTTTTTCTTGAACACAACCCCACCCTTTGTTTATCATCACGGTTAGATTCATATATCTCCAAAAGAAATAGTCAAGAATTGCTCCTCCTCTTGCTCTGACATTCCTTGGAGATAATAACCAAAAGAAAACAGAGGATGGCCCCCACAAAACTATGCTATTCATTGATTTTCTCATTTATACCCGTTTGACTCCCCTTTAATGCCCCTCCTCTACCTTTTGTAATCCTCTTTACTTCTGACCACACAAGGGGCCAACAATCCTCCGGATGAGGACTGCCTATTGCATGCCTGCACAAAAAAACGGCTTGGAACTCCTTTGGATTATCTTTAGAGGCTCTGCAAGGATCCAACAAAGCAACAAAAAAAATGAGAAAGGGGGTGATAGATGGAATGACCACTCATTATGCCTATGCTTTAATTGACTTTAGGATGAACATAAGGCCCGAGGATTAATTTGGGCTTCCATCCACTTGACATTAACACATTGATATTTTCATTTGGTGTACATGTGACTAGTTTTATGGTGTGATCTTCAGAGCCTTATCATTCTGCATGTATATTGTTACTGCAAATCCCTCAATGTAAAACTTTCCCTTCCAAAATATAATAGTATTTGATAAGTGCATATAGATATCGTTCACAAACACGTGCCACATTATTATTTTTATCTAACTATGCTAAATGCTCAAAGGCTTTCTACCAAGAGCAATAGACCTATGCTTGGGAGAAGATGTCAATAAATCCATACAACTGATTAACAATGCTCTTTTCAAGAAAGCCTTGTCTTTTAATCTTAGAATGTATTTTACATCCCTTATCATTGATCAATGCACCCACATTTGATTGTAGTTTATCAGTGCCAATCAACATTTCTCCTTGGAAAACACCTACAATCAAACATAGACTCTGAAAAATTTGGGAATATGTTAGTGCATAGAAATCTACCATTTATTCAGCTAACATGTAAGTCACGTATTAGGCAAAAAATGGAAGCCAGTTTGGGAAGTGTGGAGTCACTGATCAGCATGCTGCCACCCTAATCTCCTCATATAGAGTCGGCCCAAGTATACCCCCCGACCCTGTACAGTTTTTGGCAGGCTCAGTGGGACCAAGACTTGCTAGCGTTGATGATTGAGGCTCGCTATCTATGACCCAAACTCGTTCTATGCCTACACGGCTCAGTCCCAAATGAAGCATTGCCATGTGAGGAAGACTCAAGTCACAAAGTAGAGACAAGCTAGAAATGGTTCAAGGCGACTTAGTACCACTTCTTTCTAGGATTGATATCATCTTTCCTATCTTTAAAGGAGCTTCAATGGAAGACCTAGACAATCACAGTTGGCAATATTTGGCTTTGTGCAAAAGTAGAGGATTGGAAGGGTGAATAGATGCCTTCACAGCTATGTTGCCACCAACTCTGGAAGGACTAGAAGGTAAATGGTTAAGTCAGTTCGATGATAATCATTTTGTAACTTGGCAAGATTTGAAGATGGATTTTTCCTCTACATTCAGGCTGACGAATTCTATAGAGGAAGTTCTAGATGAGTATGTACCTAAGCTCACAATGCCTTAGGGGCTTGTGATGAAGGAGACTATACCTCAATCATCATCAAGTGCACATAGTGGTGGATTGATACACTCATTAAATTATCAATCCAAGGACTTAGACCGAACCAAGTGTATGAGGACATGTGCTCTCATGATGGCTAATGGAGTGAATGAGCAAATGATGCATGAAAATTAGATGTAAATACCTCTCACATAACCTCTCTCATTGAAAATGTGTACCGTGATACCTATTATACTAGCAAACAC
The DNA here is from genome assembly GCA_020310875.1 of Ceratopteris richardii. Classification (NCBI taxonomy): domain Eukaryota; kingdom Viridiplantae; phylum Streptophyta; class Polypodiopsida; order Polypodiales; family Pteridaceae; genus Ceratopteris; species Ceratopteris richardii. The sequence continues at coordinate 144,119,481 of CM035420.1, read as the reverse complement.
AAATTAATCCATATCTCTCATATTGGATACCCGAATATAGTCAATAGCAGATTCCTTTTGAAGCTCTCATGAGATGCACCCAATGGTCATATTTTTAGCTTAATTTGACAAGAGTACTTTAAGTTATGAGAAAAATATAGAGTGGCCAAAAACACCAACTCTTGCTCCTCAACTTACTAAGCTTCACACACACACTACAATGGCAAAAAGAGTAGGGCAAGGGGTAGATAACACCTCTAGGCACACATTTCGTGCATCACACATGCATACTAGCTCATGGAGAAGGAGATACACAAATAAGAAGAAGCAAATTCGAAATTCTATTTGTTAGCTCTTCACAATGGCAAAAGTTTTTTACAAAGAGTCACAAAGTGACTTATATACTTATACCCTAAAATTGGTCCTTTCACATAGGAGACCAATACTTTTCCTATAAATCACTAAGTTCCTACTATTGTACAAGGCTAATGGTACATACTTCAGGGATCATGCATCTAGAGGAATCCTCTAGAGCATTTACATGGCTTCTTGAAGATTTTACAATCGATCTTTGAAAAAGAAGAATAGCCAAAAAAACAAAAAAATTGGGTCTCCTTGTCTTCGGTTCTTTCTCTTTCCTTCTTTCTTGTCTCTTTGTCTTCAATTCTCTGCAAAGACTTTCCCCCTCTTAGTCTTTTTCATCCCTTGATAGGCTTTTGCGAGTTTCCTTGATGCACAACAAGTGGCGGGAAATGATCCAATTTTCTTAACATGTTTCCACTTGTTTTTCTCCCACACGATGCTGCAATTTCCCTGCATATGTTTCTTTTAATTGCACTCTATCAATGGTTGGGGAAGCCTTTGAGACTCAGAGACAATGTGTTATCTTATTAGAGCCTCAGTCCAATGCTTAAGTCTTCCCCTTGATATTCCTTATATTCGTACACTAGGGCTGTTTCATTAATTTTGGTTGCCATGCACGCACCGGTCGGTAAACATGGAATCTCCCATAGTGAGGGTGGTTCTTCAAAGGTCTTGTTGTAATTCTTTGTTTGCATCCTTTGGGACCTGTTGCAATACTTCGGCTTGTGTCTAGTTTTACCTTGATTCGTGCCCTTGTGGGGCTTTGGGCATAGGATAATCTTCTTTATTGGACTATTTTCTTTTTGGATTTTCTTTTTATCCTTCTTTTGCTTGTTTCTCCCTCCTCACATTCCTCCTCCTGAACTCAATCATCCTTGGCAAGCTTTTGTTGGTGAAGTGAATAGGTTTGATAGACTCGTTGCTCGATTTGATTTAGCAAGTTAGCTTCTTGTATCATAAGCTCTTTCCATTGTTGGGACTTAACTCCATTGTGTGGTGCTTCAGTGATCAGAAAAAAAGCTAATTTTGTAAGCTATTAACCTAGCATTAAGGCTTGATGACATCTTTAAGAAAAATTTGGAGTCAAATTAAAAAAACCTAGTACAATGTGCTTCTTCAAATGTCTGCATGTAAGGGATTGACAAAAACATTAATCTGGAATAAATAGTCATGATTGTAAGTGTGCTTGGCATAATAAAAAGATAAGAAATTAAGGCATGAGTGCCTTGATCAATGCGGATGAAGTTCAAAAAGGTGTACTCAGCATGTTTGAAGACCCTCAACATTTTTAGAAGTATGTTGAGTACTTATTTGTCATTTTTGTTATTAAATCAAGCACTAATGTGTATCTCGATAGCTAAAATTCTATTGTCCTGACCATATACTCTTCTATTGCCAAGTGGTTATGAGGTGGGCTCAATAGCAAGGGAAGATTGAGCCATTGTTTATTTACTTTACCACTATTTTGTTCTTCCCAAAAATGTTTCCATGTACATCGTCTAAGCACCGGGTAAAATGATGGACTAATTTGTAATAGATAAGGTGCCTCTTGCCAATGCACCCACAAGGTTGGATTTTTCTAAAAAAAAATCACCTCAAGATAGGATCAACCTTTCAGAACTCCTCTTGAGTGTAGGAGAATGTGGTAGCCGTGAAGTTCAAATCTCGGTCCGGATACTTCTAGGTACTTTTCTTTACGTACCTGTGTGTTTCTTGCTCCCCTTTGTAAGGCATACTTTTTTAGCTTCACATGGTTCATATTTCTTTTTGACTTCCATTGCCTCTTGTATTAGCTTATCTTGTTCCTTCTTTATGTCATTGAGTTGGTTTTGTAGGTTATCATTCTCTTCTTTTAGTTTACCAATCTCTTTATTTGCCTCCATGGACTCTTCTTCCTTTTTGTTAAGTGTTAGTTGCATCTTCATGACTCCTTCAGAGAGTTGTTAACTTAGAGCTTTGAACATACCTTTTTCCACATGTGCTTGTTCATATTCTTTATCAGACTCCATTATATGTTTTTGTGTGTCCATGGTCGTTTGAATCATGTGCTTGACTATAGTTTTAACTAGGCCACATCCACATTGAGCCATGTTTGTGGGATGATAAGTGGTTCTTCTGTCAGCACTTTCTTACCTTTATTGACATGCATGGCCTCATTAAATGGTTCTCGGATTTGGATTTGTATCTATGGCTTAGCCTCTTTCTCTTCTTTATCTTTTGAATAATTACCTTCATAAATCATATCCATGGGGGACAGCTCCACTATTACCCTTATTGGTTAAAAATGTTCTTTGGCCTCTAGCTTCTCTTCCTGCTGAATCTCTTCTTTTGGGCGCACCATTGTTTTTCCCTTCATTGGTAATCTCTTTGTATAGTAATCTTGTGGTTTCATTGATGCAGAGAGTGTATGTATGGTCCTTTGCCAGTGTTCTTTCATGTTCTTCTTTAGTCGCATATTCTTCTTCATCCTTCTTTTCACTAGACATCTCTTGCTGGCCAGCCATTTGATTCAGCTCATCCCACCTTCCATCATTATTTACCTCCCTGTTAAGGTCTACAATCAAGGATTCAAAAGATGAACTAGAATTTTTTAGTCCCAACTCCTTATATTGTTCCGTTTGAGACAATCTTTTACCCATTTGATTCTTTTACTTTACATCACTGATTTGTCGATAATGGTTACCTTGTACTATGAGATTCACTCACCTTTCCATATAGTTGTGCATTGTTTGGAGAGGTTCTTGTAACTCCTCTTCGGTGATGGGTGGTGGTTGTATCAGTGTTGTCTTTGGAATTGAGTGGATTCTTTTTGAGGATGGGGTGGTATCTGCCATCATCTCTTCTCTCATTCTTTTTGAGCCTCTCACTGTAGGCTTTGAGCTCATACCAGCTTCCTCTACAATCACCATGCCAGGATTTTTCTTTGGAACTGTGGCTTTCTTGACATATTTAGCCATTTCAATTGTTGATGATATCTCTTTTAAGTAATCATGAATGTTTAATGTGTGATAGATCAATATGGTTCGTGTAGTACTGCCATTTAGAAACTTTTTGTTCCCATATTGTTTCTTAGCTTTGAACAATCTCTCTTGGTACATATGGTGTTAAGTTTATCTGATTTTCGATTTGCTTCACTGCATGGGAGAGTAGCTAGACCACTATCTTCTATGGTGTTGTATACCTGTGCATATTAGGGAAGCAAAAGTGTTGATGCAGCAATCTTACTTCTACTTCTATGTCCACTCTATTGATATCCAATAAGGTATGCTTTTTGGCTTCATGAATTTCATCTTTTAAATCTGTAATGCCATTTTTTGTCCATGTGAAAGCTTCCTTGATCAGCTCATGGGTGAATCAAATGGTCTTGCCAATCTTCTTGTAGGTTCATTACCTTTGCCTTGGGTATAGACGGCATGTCAAGAGCAGTGTGTAGAGTATTCATCACCTGCATGCACCTCTCAAACTCTAGTTTGTAGATCAAAAGCTTCAGATATGCTTCTATCCCAATTTTTGTCCACGTATCTAAAGTTCTCGGTAATTCATGTACCACTTGGAAGTCTTGAGTCATCACCAGAAATTGATGACCTCGGTCCATGATTCTAATTGTGATAAAAAAAACAAATGATCACCCGCTGGTTGATCCTCTTGGAACCAATGACCTCTTGCTTTGATACACTTTCTAAGTGAAATTCATTGATTTCCTCTTGATGTGTTGCTTCAAAGTCATCAGAAGACATATGCACTTGAAAGAGAATTCGTAATTAATTCAATGGCTTGAATATGTACACTTCATCCTTTCTACTCAAGAAATCATCGTTCCTCATTAAATCGGTCCCCTCTCACATGTTCGAGTAGAGCATGATGCGTGATGATTTTTTTTATCATTTTTTGCTTTTTTCTAAAAGAAAACATAGAAGTTAGTTATAGGTGAAGGAATTGTTAGTGTGCATTAGTAGAAGTTCTAGACTACTATGATACAATGTATGTCTTATTCCTGGGAAGGACATATGCACCACTAAACATTTTGAAGAAGTTGTGTGCCAAATGCGAGGCCTTCGAGTGTGACCCTATAGTGCATACTCTAGGTACATTTAGCTCACAATGAGTGTAGTTCTAGTGCTACATGTTCTATTGTTGCTTTTATTGATAGTCTTTTGGTCTCCACCCCAAGTGGGTAAATTGATCCTTCCTTATCATGCTGTGAGTTTCGATCCTTGCTACCTTCTTGCTTCTTATTTAGTTCGTGTGTCTTCTTGTATCTGTATTGTTGAAGTTGATCCTTGTGAACCCATACTTTTCTTATGCTTTTTCCATGTCACTATCGAGTTTTTCTTAAGGGGGAATGGTTGGCTAACTTCTCACAATTCTCTATAGAATAATTGACCTCACTAAGTTGCTTGGAATTAGTCTCTTGAGAAGAAGGGATGGGTTGATCATATGGATTAGAACAAGGTTTTTTGTGGATGTTGTGGTTAGGTAGCATGATGGGCTATGTGGACGAGGGTTCTAATGGGGATTTTGTTACCGTTAGTGTTCATGTGAAAGTGCCAAATGGCCACTGGACACTTCTTTGTATATGTTCTTTAATAAAACATATAGTGGTCTGGACACCCACAGACTCTAAGTTCGACCGCATTTGTAACCCCTAAGAAGTTTGTGTTCGTGCTCCCTGTGTACTGTGTTTTTCTGCATATTTTGTAGCCTCTGTGCAGAGTAGCATGTGCAGTGCTTGGAGCTTGATTTTGTACTATGAGGATATCTTCATGGAGATCTCGAGAAGGAGAGTGCACAATGGTACATTGCCATCAAAATTCTTCACCCAAGGCTTCTCCAAGGCTTACGACTAAGGTGGCGACCAAGGCATACCTTGTCATCCGAGTTACCAAAGTCACCATTGGCACTGTTGGCTTCACACGAGGGAGGACCTCAACGATCAAGGAAGATAGAGGTTCCGGATACTTCTCGAGAGGTCACCCATCCCAGTATTGTTCCCCCTGGAGCTTGCTTAACCATGGCAATCTCTTGCAACTAAGCTACACTCTTGTGGTGTCTGAAGAAGGGGAAACACTAAGGTTAACATTACCTTGAACATGTTTTGGTCCCTCAAAGCTTCATTCTTTGCTTTCAAAGCCTGTTTTTGAAGGATTTTTGGGGCAATTTTTGGAGCCATTTTGGAGTACTTTTGTGCATAGATTCCTTCACACAGTTTTAAGAACATCAAGAAGATTGTTCTTTGTACTTCTTTGAAAATAAGTATTCACCTTTGGGGTCGTCTTTTCAGCCACACTTGTAAAACTATAGGCTTCTCAAAAGTTCTTCATTTGTGGTGGGAGCAGTCACTACAAATTTACGCAGGTTTTTGAACCTTAACAACAGAGTTGACAGACACTTGCAGGTGTTGTTGGTTAGTTTTTGGGCTTTGCATTCAGCCTTTCAGTGTCATTTTACTGCATATATTGTGCACATATAGACTATGTATATTTTTGTGGATATCACTTATGTCATCCATGTGGTCATTGATATAGCGGTTACATTTTTGCATAAAGCATTTTACATTTGATAAAAAGGGTCGTGGTGAGGTTTTCTTAACTAGGACACACCCAGATGTCAGGCTCTCTTTGATAATGCAGGTGGAAGACTTACCCAACCTCGCCATAGGAGATGTATGATAGTTGTTCATAAGTGCTCTATAAGCTTAGTTGGCTTCTTTTCGGTAACTGATTATATGCAGTGGAGTCAGTAATTCACTATGCAAGTAAACATGTTAGCACTTGCAGTTTTATGAATTTTTAGTCATACGCTAATTTTGCAGAGGATACTCTGGCAAAATTTTTCCACATTTTTGGTTTTGTCAACTATACAGTGGTCAAGTTACTCCTTGATACACTTATTGGTGTGATCACATTTATTCTCACATAATCCTTCTAGTTGGCCATTACTGTTCATTAATTCATTTTTCTGGGAAGATTGTTGAATTCTCTCCTAGAATCTGACACTTGGTCATCCTTGTCTGATGATGCTGATGTGCTAACACTTGATAGTACTGTGCCAATTGAGGCTCTTATGGCTGATTCTCTTTCCCACACATGGGTGCTAGATTTTGGTGCTTCTTTCCATGTGACACCACACAGAGAATGGTTATCTAATTATGCAGCAAAGTCTCTTGGTACCATGAGACTTGGTGACTCTTACCAGTGTGACATTGTGGGGATTGGAGATGTGGTTGTGTAGTTCATTGATGGTTCAAAATTTACTATGCATAATGTATGCCATGTACCTCAGTTATCACACAGTTTGATGTTAGTTAGTCAACTTGATGACCTTGGTTACAAGGTGGTCTTCTATGCTTAGTCCTTTCACATATCAAAGGGCAATATGGTTATTGCCAAAGGAAGCGAAGTAGGCTCACTTTATCCTTTATTTGTATCACAGAAAGAAAACTTGTTAGCTATTACTAAACAACCTATGGCTTGTATTTGGCATGGTTGTTTGGGCCATATATCTCGTAGCGGGCTGGAAAATATTTATTGTTCTGGCTACTTACATGTGTCGTCTTTCTTTGATTTTTCATTTTGTGAGCATTGTCAATATAGAAAGCAAACCAAAAATTTGCATAGAATGCACATTGACTCTTCAATTCAGCCGTTAGAGCTCTTTCAAACATATGTGTGTGGTCCTATGCCCACAAGGTCCTTAGGTGGTTCTCTTTACTTTGTCACTTTCATAGATGATGCTACTAGAAAACTTTGGATATATCCTATCAAATCAAAGGATGAGGTATTCCCTACTTTCAAAAAATGGCTTGCTTCAATTGAGACTGTAAAAGGAACTAAGCTCATATCTTTATGTTTAGATAATGGGGGTGAGTATACCTCATAGGAATTCAGCCTTTTATACGAGTCTAGAGGAATTCATAGAGAGTTTATAGCTCCTTATACCCCAATAGAAAATGGTGTAGTTGAAAGGATGAATAGAACTATTCAAGATAGAGTAGTATCTATGCTCCATCATGCAAACCTTTCACAAGGCTTTGCCCATTAGGTGGGAGGTATAGTTTGTATACTTACACTCAAGTATTCTTTATCATTCTTTATTTTTCTCCCATATTTACTTTGGCCATATTGGCCTTTAGTGGGAGATTGTTACCGTTAGTGTCCATGTGAAAGGCCAAGTGGCCACCAGACACTTCTTTGTATATGTTCTTTAATAAAACATATAGTGGCCTAGTTAGCCACAGACTATAAGTTTGACCACATTTGTAACACCTAAGAAGTCTCTGTTCGTGCTCCCTGTGTTCTGTGTTTTTTTGCATATTCTGTAGCCTCTGTGGAGAGTATTGTGTGGTGCTTGGAGCTCGGTTTTGTATTATGAGGATATTGTCATGGAGCTCTCGAGAAGGAGAGTGCACTATGGTGCATCGCCATCAAAATACTTTAGATTTCTTTGCACATGCAGTTTGATGTGGAACATTAGGGTTTTCCATGCATATTGTCTTTAGTGGTTTCTCGTCTAATAGACTAAAAACCTCTCGATGTCCTATTTTTGCTGATATATATCCTTGAGCTAGGAGAATTGTAATTTTGAATTCAAAAATCCAATCTTGACGTAGGACTTGTTGTTCCAAAACGTTTGAGTCTTTGAAGACTAAGAGCTTTTGCTACATGGTATTCTTCCCTAAGTATAAAAACATGGATACTTCTCCTAGACACTCAATGATATTACCTCTGATCCCTATCATGTGAGCCTTGGTTGGAATGAGTTCTACCTTTAATTTCTCAACTAATGAAGCATGTATACTGCTTAGAGAAAATCTCATGTCAATTAATGAATACACTAATTGGTACTCTTTCCTACCAATCCCTAGGTTTAAGTATGGTTGTCGTATTTGACTTCCTTGAGTTTTTACTTTGTGGCTCTTCTCCTCGCAAGTACCTTTTGTCACATTCTTGTATCCATTCTTTCATTTTCGTTATCCATTCTAAGGCTTCTAATTTGGCTTCTTCCAATATTCTTTCCTCTTCTTTCTTTCTATTTTGTGCTCCTACGGGTTTTACTAACAGCTGTTCTATGAAAGCTCTATATTTTTCTTAACTCTGCATCCACTTATGTAATTGGGTAGGATGTCTCCATTCAGAGTGGCTAGGTTAATGACTCCACTTATGGAGATTCTATTTATCAACAATGGTCCATATCCTCACTATCATAGCTTTTTCACATGTTGTTTCAAGGTATAGACCAATACTAAATCTCCCACTCTAAGGCCTTTATCGTTAATGTGAGCATCATAATAAGCCTTTTGCCTTCACTTTCTAGCATAGATGCATGCTACAACTTGTAATATAGTCTCATCCAATTTCTCTATCTGGTCCAATTGTTTTGATAGTTCATGTCTAGTCCACTCATACTTCTCGACTACTCATAGAGTAGGAACCAAGAACTCAATCGGCACTATTGCATTTTCTCCATAGACTAGATTAAAAGGTGTAGTTCCAATACCTGTTTTATACGCTACTTGGAAGGCCCCTATTGCATGATGCAATTGTTTGTCCCAATCTAACCTTCCATTGTTGACTATTTTGGTTAGAACAATACACAAAACTTTATTTTAACTTTCAGATTGTCCATTAGCCAGTGGGTGATAGGGTGTTGATTTTCTATGAATCACTAGAAATTCATTCATGAGTGACTCAATGAATTCATTAATGAAGTGCAAACCTCTATCACTTACAATCTCGATAGGTAGTCCAAATCTAGTGAATATGTTTTCTAATAAGAATGATCAGTAGTGTAAGCATCATTTTTTCTAGTGGCTTTTGCTTCTACCCATTTCGTTAAATAGTATGTAGCCACTGTAATGTATTCAGCATGAGATCCTTTTGCTGGGGGACCGATTGGTCCAATAAAGTCAACTCCCCATCTTGAGAAAGCTCTTGCACTAATCATAGGTCTTAAGGGCATGTCATCTCGTCGTATTGGGTACTTGGTTCATTGGTACGCGTCATACCTTCATACATATGTTTCTGCATCCATGTGTAGGGTAGGCCACCATAAGCCTGCAAAGGGAATCATTTTTACAATCTTGACTACTGAATAATGACCTCTTGTTGGTCCAACATGTGCCATTTTGAGTATAGGAAGATACTCTCCTTCATGCACACATAAACATAATTGATCATCCTTCCCTCATTTAAACAATTGTTCTCCCACAATCACATCATCCTTGCTTTGTTCTTCTAGCGCTCGCTTCCTAGCTAGGTTGGCTCCTTCCAGGTAAGTATGTGGTTTCAAAAAGTTGACTAGCGGTTTACTCCATTCAGGAGCTATCATAGAATAACATAAAGATGAATGTTCATCAAGTCTATTCTTTTGACACACTTGACAATTGATTATATGTTTATGCACATCCTTTTGCATTTCTAGCAAATACACTCCTAATCTTTTCAGTTCTTGCATTGTTCCATGAACACCCTTATGAGTTCTCCACTTGTTCTCGTGGGCTTGTTTGAGTAAACCATTTCATTCCTCATCTTCCACACACTTTAGAAGTATTCCATTGGGGCTTGTTTGAGTAAACCATTTTGTTCCTCATCTTCCACACACCTTAGACGTATTCCATTAGAGTCTTTAAAGTATAAACTACCTGTCATAATGTGGAGGTTTCTTGTTTGCCAGAACCCCTTACTATGGTTTGAATTGATTCTATGATTGGGTCCATGAGTGAGTATAGGTATCAATTTTTCAACCCATTTTGGACATACTTCTAAGTTGAATAAATAAGTTTCAGGTAGCTCATCAGCTATAGCTATGGGTGTCTCTTCATGAGTCATTCTAGTCAAGTGATTGGCTCTTATATGGGTGTTACCTTTCTTGACTACTACTTCAAAATCAAATTCTATCAGTAGTATAAACCATGTTACTAGCCTTCCAGTGTTACATGGCTTATTGACCCAGTACAATAGGACTTGGTGATCAATGAAAAAGTTGAATTTATTGGCTAGCAAAATCATTTCTAAATTTTTTGATAGCATAGATCATTCCTAAGCCTTCACATTCAGTCATGGTGTAATTATGTTCCGCTTGATTCAACTGTCTACTCGCATAGGCTATTGGGTGATCTAGCTTTCCCTCATAGGCAGGTTTTGCTAAGATACATCCTATGGAAAAGTTGGATGCATCCACATGAATATGGAACGGTTTGTTCCAATTAGGCACTTTCAATATGGGTGCGGAACTCAATCTCTACTTCAATTCATTGAAAGCTTTCTCGCACTCTTCTATCTAAATGAATTGAGTTAACAGACCATATAGTGTTTTTGCAAGTATGATGTACATGCGGATAAATCGATGGTAGTATCCACAATGACCCATAAAAGCTTTGTTGGAGCAAGCGATCCCCAAATTCACCGCTCTTAGTACTTCCCATTTTTTCATAGAAAATCCATAAGAAAAGCACATAAATATTTTCTCATATGACCCTAGTTTTAAGAAGTATTTTCATATGAATCTACCTTTAGAAGCTTTCCATATAATCACCCATCACGTTCAAAAGATAAAGTAAAAAGTAATTCCCTACGAAGTAGGCAACTTGTAAGACCTCTCCATCAAGGTTATCACATTTCCATTAAGAAATGGATGCACGATGATGAACGGGGAATTTCCTTGAATCAAGGAGTTATGCTTGGAGTTTCTTTTTTGAAAGAAACTCACGTGCACAAATTCCTACAGCTTTACACCATGTGTATATAAGTACCATTACTTAATACAATAGATTGGGCGTCTCTATTAGATATTATCATATATTTTCATCAACCCCTTAATTGTCTTTCTTTTCTCTCTAAGGCATCACTTTGATGAAAAGTATGTATCTCTGGTTGTTACATACTGAAGCTCATCCTATCCCATCAAGAGCATGCTCATCCTTCGATCATAAACTCTCATGCATATACATATATGATCAACATCTATTGCGCTCAATATCGACAATGGTTATCATATATATATATATATATATATATATAATCTTTGGAAAGTAGTTGGGGTGTCCATTAAGCTAAATGAAATAACCCTAAAGGAATATTTGTTGGAGCAAGTCTATGACAAGTCTAAGTATTGGCTTGAGTCTCACAAATTCATAGAAGAAGCCTTAAAGTGAAGACAATGTAAAGTTCACTTGTGAACTACCTCTTGTAACTTTTGAAGCATTTACTTGATGTAAAAGTGAAAGAATCTAAAGTGGTTGAGTCCACTTGATCAAAAGAGAAAAGAGGAGACATGAATTCATGATTGAAGGTAGTTGGAGAATCAAATCAATCACTAATAGATTGGAGAGTGATTGTAGGAAGTTAGGCTCCCAAGATCAACTATAAATACATGGAAGTTTTAGTCGTGGTAAAGAGAAGACCTCCAAGATCTGAGCTTTATGCCATATCAAGGTGTGGTTTCAAAGCACACATATGTATGAGTAAGTCCATTGTATTGTACAATCAATATACTTTCATTTTCATCATCATTTGAGTTCATATTTTAATGTTCTTGTGAAGTGTATCGTTCACTGCCATATCTCTCAATTTTCTCAGTCAGATTGCAGAGATGTTTTCTCTGAGCTTGGTGCATCATTTTCAGTAATTGAACTTGATAAGGTTAGGTCTCTAAGTCTACTATACGCTCACCAATTTTCATTGCATTTGGATGTTTCAATCTTTAGTTATGATCATTTGAAGTCAACTATGTCACCTCATTTTCCTCTTCTCTGCCAGCACTCTCTCAGAATAGTCAGTGATGATCATGTTTTCTACATAGATTCAGGTTGTTCCAATCATGTTGCAGGAAATGTGGCCCTCCTATTAGATTTAGAAAATCCAAGGAACAAGCATGAGGTACAAACAGGAGATGATACAAGACACCTTGTGGAGAAATAGGAAATGTCAAAGCACCTGATGGAAACATTAACTTACTCAGTAAGGTACTCTATGTCCCTACCATTACAAAGAATTCGATAAGTGTTGGGCAGATAGTAGAGAAAGGGTTTCAAGTCAGGTTCACAAAAGAAGGAGCATTTGTTGAAGATCCAAGTCAAGGATTCAGCAGAATTGCAAAATGTGAAAAGATAGGTAGATTGTTCACAATTGAATTTCAAGACACTAGGAACATTGCTCTCTTTAACTATGGTAGTCAGACACTCACAGAATTGGAAGTATGGCACAAAAGGTTAGCACATATTGGTGAAAGATAATTAAAGCAAATTTGCGGGGACCAAAATGTACTTGGACTCCCTAACTTGTCAAAACAACACATGATTTATAAGTGTAGTGCATGTAAATTTGGAAAGTCTCACAGGTTACCATTGATGAAGAAGGGATATATGCATGGAGATCTCTTGGAGTTGGTTCATACAGATGTATGGGGACCTAGCAAGGATGCTTCAATATCTGGATCAAGGTATTATGTCTCCTTCATTAATGATTGTAGTAGGTGGACTATATTATACTTTATGAAACACAAAGATGAAGTCTTTTCATGCCTCAAAAGATATTTGGCTCTTGTGGAGAATCAAACAGGTAAAACACTAAAAAGGCTAAGGTCAGATGGAGGGGGAGAGTACTTCTCCCATGAATTTGACTTCTTTCTTCAAGAAAGAAGAAACAAAAGAGAGATCACTAGAAGGTACAATCCTGAGCAAAATGGAGTGGCAAAAAGAAGGAATAGGACAATTGTTGAAGCTACAAGGTCTATGCTAAATGAAAAGCACTTACCTAATTACTTATGAGCTCAGGCTGTATCCACAGCCACTTATTTGATTAATAGGTTACCGTCAAAATCACTTGATGGCATGACACCATATGAGGCTTGGAATGGAAGAAGACCAAGCTTGGATCATTGTAAGATTTTTGGATGTGTTGCTTTCGCTCATGTTCCTTCACAGGTTAGAGGCAAAATGGATCCCAAAGCAAAAAGGTGTGTATTCATTGGATATGACAACAATCAAAAGGGCTACAGATTATACAACCCAACAACCAAAGGATTCTTGGTGAGTAGGGATGTAGTATTTGATGAGAATAGTTCTTGGTATGAAGATTCATGTAGAAAGGTCAACCTACCTTATGATCTTAAAGATGATTTTCCAAAACTTTTTAAGGAGAATTCTTCTAAAGTTGAAGAGTAGGATACCTCGGAAGATGATGAAGCAACTTAGTACGAAAAAATCAAAATGTGGAAGTCTAAAGGTAAAGCAAAAATGCAGGAACTTGGACAAGAGGCAGAATCATCACATCATGGCCTAAGAAGGTCCATGAGGGAGAAAAGAAAGCTAGAAAGGTATGGGTTTGATACTTCTCTAGTCACTAAACATTCAATCTATCTAGCACGACATAAATCAAGAGGAACCTTCAACATTTGAGGAGGCAGAAAAGAAATCAAAATGGAGGCATGCAATGGAAGAAGAAATTGAAGCTCTTGAGGAGAATAACACTTGGGAGTTGGTTCCCAAGTCTCCATCAATGAAAGTGATAGGCTCAAGATGGATCTACAAATTGAAGAAGAACTCAGATGGCTCCATTAACAGGTATAAGGCAAGGCTTGTGGCAAAAGGCTTTGCACAAACTCAGGGAATTGATTATGAGGAGACCTTCTCTCATGTGGCAAAGATGCCTACTATTAGGGTTTTGCTTATTATTTCCTCTTCCAAGAATTGGAAGATACTTCAGTTAGATGTAAAAAATGCATTTCTTAATGGATGGATAATAGAAGAGGTATATATGGCACAACCACCTGGTTTTGAGAATCACATATATCCAGATTATGTGTGTAAACTTAATAAAGCTTTATATGGACTCAAGAAAGCTCCAAGGGCTTGGAATCACAGGCTTGTCTCATTCTTGCAGGACAAAGGATTTCAACCTAGCAAGGCAGATCCATCACTATTCATAAAAAGGAGTAATTCTGAAGTCATCTATTTGTGTGTGTATGTAGATGATATCACACTTACAAGAAATGATACAGATGGCATGAAGAGAATCAAAGAACAGATGAGAGAAGAATTCAAGATAAGTGATTTGGGTTCACTTACCTACTTCCTAGGATTGGAAGTTGTCTACAAAGATCATGGTTTGTTTCTTACTCAAAGAAAGTACATTAAAGACATGTTGGAAAATTCAAGATGCAAGATTGTAGGATTGCAGGTACTCTAATCTAGGTTACTCACAAATTGAGCTCACATGAAGATGAAATCATAGAAGATGTGATAGGTTATCAAAGCCTTGTGGGTAGTTTGAACTATGCCACATTGACAAGGGTTGATATATGTTATACTGTGAATGTGCTAAGTCAATTTATGCACACACCCAGGAAACCTCACATGGAGGCTGCCAAGAGGATACTTAGATATCTCAAAGGGACCATGAATGAGGGGCTATATTATAATGTATCTGATTTAAGTTTGAAATTGTTCTCTGATATAGATTGGGCTAGCTCCAAGGAAGGTAGAAGGAGCACCTCAGGTTATCTTCCCTTTGTAGGTTCAAAACTTGTTTCATGGTCATCCAAGAAGCCACCCACAGTTGCTCTCTCTTCCACTAAAGCTAAATATAGAGGTCTTGCCATAGCTACTCAAGAAGCTATGTGGATGAAGACACTATTCACAAATCTTGGTTTGGAGATTGGAACTCCAAATATTTTTGGTGACAATATGAGCTCTATTCACTTCGCTGATAATCCAATTTTTCATGCAAGGACTAAACATATTGAAGTTCATTATCACTATGTAAGAGAGAAGATTGTAAGCAAGGAGATTCAAATATCATATGTGGACTCATAAGCAATGTGCAGATATTTTAACCAAAGCATTGGATGGTACAAAGCTTTGCAAATTCAAAGCCATGATTGGTTTGTAGGTAATCTTGGAAGATTGAAGACCTCAAGCATACTTGGATTGAGGGGGAGCTATTGGAGAAAGTTTATGACAAGCCTAAGTATTGGCTTGAGTCTCACAAATTCATAGAAGAAGCCTTAAAATGAAGACAATGTAAAGTTCACTTGTGAACTACCTCTTGTAACTTTTGAAGCCTTTACTTGATGTAAAAGTGAAAGAATCTAAAGTGGTTGAGTCCACTTGAGCAAAAGATGAACGAGAAGCCATGAATTCGTGATTGAAGGTAGTTTGAGAATCAAATCAATCACTAATAGATTGGAGAGTGATTGTAGGAAGTCAGGCTCCCAAGATCAACTAGAAACACATGGCAGTTTTAGACATGGTAAAGAGAAGGCCTCCAAGAGCTAATCTTTATGCCATATCAAGGTGTGGTTTCAAGGCACACATATGTATCAGTAAGTCCATTGTATTGTACAATCAATATACTTTCATTTCCATGATCATTTGAGTTCATATTTTCATGTTCTTGTGAAGTGTACTGTTCACTGCCATATCTCTCAGTTTTCTCAGTCAGATTGCAGAGATGATTTTTCTAAGCTTGGTGCATCATTTTTAGTGATTCAACTTGATAAAGTTAGCTCTCTAAGTCTAGTGTATGCTCATCAATTTTCATGCATTTGGATGCTTCAATCTTCAATTATGATCATTTGAAGTCAACAGTGTCACCTCATTTTCTTCTTCTCTATCAACAATCTATCAGAATAGTCATTTTGTCAGAGTTGTTTCTTAGTGTGTACTTCACCATTTTCCATGATTTAAAGCTTGTTGGATTCTTAGAATCCTTATACTGTCTAGTATATGCTTGCAAATTTTCATCAACATTGGATTCTTTAATCGTGAGATATCTTCATTTTACTATGCAGGGGTCTAAGTACTATTGCAGCCCAGGAAAATCGGGGTCATCCTATCACTTGCTAAACTTCTTTCTCCTTGTGTAGTCCATCATTTTTGTTGAAATAACTCTTGATTGTTAGATGACTAATTTAATAAGAGTTCCCCAAAAGGAATTAAGTTAATTGTTGTTATGGCCAGAGAATTGTTCAAAACTTTGGACAAGTGTATGAACATAAATAGCAAGTTTTTGGCTCTTGAATCTACTCCAATTTATCTGTTTTGATTCACAAGTTATGAGCAAATTAGTGAATGGCGGGAAACACCAACACCTGCTCCACAATTCCTCAAGTCTCACACACACACTACAACGATCCAAAAGTGATGGGAAGCGGTAGACAACAATTCAACACATAGATTCAAGCATCAAAGACACACAAAAGTTCTTGGAGAAGAAGATAATCAGCAGGAAAGAGGCAAATTCAAAATTCAGCTTCAATTCTCACAATGGTAAAAAGTTCTTTACAAGAGTCACCAAGTGACATTCTGTTACAATAGTGGGGTTCATGCATCTAGAGGACTCCTCTAGTGCATTTACATGGCTTCATGACGTTTTTATAGGAATTTGAAGAAGAAAATTTATGCCCAAAATTTGAAAACTTTGGGGCTCCCTTTTATGCGCTTCTTTACTCTGCAACACTCTCCCCCGCTTTGTCTCTGTCATCCCTTAACAGGCTTTGCTTCTTGTCTGACGCTTGCTTATTTTTCTTTCAATACACGCACCCAGTGGTCGAGGAGACAATTAGGACCTTTAGGCAATTTGTTACTTTATCTGATCCTAACTCATGTGCTTCTGTCCTCCCCTTGGTATTCCATACATTCATACATCTGGGTTGTTGTGATAATTTGGGATGCCACGCATGCACCTAGTGATAAGAATGTGAATATCTTCGTCACCCATTTCCGCTCTTCAGTCTCTACCTCTTTCTATTTTTTGGCCTTGGGATAAATCTTTGTTCTCACACATGTGGCCCTGTTGTATTGCTGATGCCTGTTTCCTTCTTTTCACCACACGCACCTAGTGGCTAACAATATGACTATCTTAGTGACTCTTTTTTGCTTTTCAGCCTCTACCCCTTTCTCACTTTTGGTCTTCGAATAAATCTTTGTTTTCACTCTTCGAGACTTCCTTCTTTCGCGTTGCGTCCTCATGCATGCCCCTGTGGGGCTTTGGGCAGAGGGTGGGTTTTATTCATTGGATAGTTTTTCTTTTTTATTTTCTTCTTCTTCTTTTCTTACTTGATTTCCCCTCCACATATCCCTCCTCCTGAACTCTGTCGTCCCCGACAGGCTTTGGTCAGTGATGGGAGTAGGTCTAAATGGTTGTTTGCTCTCTTTGATTCAGTACATTGGCTTCACATATCATGAGCTCTTTCCATTGGGCAGATTTGACTCCATCATTTGGTGTCTATCTATGATCTGCAAAGAAACTCAATTCATAGGCCATCAGTCGAGCATTTAAATTGGAAGTCATTTTGACAAAAATTTCCAAGTCCATTTCAAAAAATCTTGTGAAAAATGCTACTTCGAATGTCTGCATATACTGACTCAGTAAGAACATCAGGTGTGAATATATAGCCATGATAGTAAGTCAGCTAGGCATGATAGATAGATGAAAAATTAGGGTATACTGAGCATGTTTGAAGACTTTCAAAACTATGCATAGCATGCTCAACACTTTATTCATCATCTTTATTGATAGGTCAGAGACTGTAGCATATCTCGAGAGCCAAAATTCTACTGTACATACCATATATTCTTCTATGTGTAAGTAATTATGTGGTGGGCTTGGTAACAATGGGTAGTTTCACCACTGATTATTGAGTGTGCCCTGACACTATTCTTCCCAAAATTGCATCCAAGATCATCTTTTGGATACTCGGCAAAACGATGGATTTACTTGTAGTAAGTATGGTGCAGACTCCTAGTGCACCCGTAGAGTCAAATTCTTTTCCAAAAATTTTCATGTTGAGAACGAATCTACTTTGTCAAATTCTTCCTGTGTATAAGAGAATGTATCTATTTTGAATTGCAACTCTTGATCTGGTTCTTTTTGTGTAGCCCTCTTGATATGTTGCCCAGTTTCTTCTTTCAGTAGGCCATATGGTACACTGAAGGGCTTCAAAATTTGTCCTAAATTCTTGCTTTTCTTTCATTACTTTCACTACTTGATCTTCAAATTGTCTCATAAGTTGGGACACCAATAGTGCCCGCTCATTTCGGCTTAGTTCTGCAATAGATCATGTATGTCTATGGAGAAGGAGTCCATACCTGAGTCTCCACCATAACTGCTTGAGAGCCTTGAA
Organism: Ceratopteris richardii; assembly: GCA_020310875.1. NCBI lineage: Eukaryota > Viridiplantae > Streptophyta > Polypodiopsida > Polypodiales > Pteridaceae > Ceratopteris > Ceratopteris richardii. The sequence continues at coordinate 144,101,016 of CM035420.1, read as the reverse complement.
TTACTGGTGTCCCCATTTGATTTATTTGTAATAATTGAGCCCATAGGCTTTCAATGATTGCATCTTTCTCTAGTATTGCATTATTAGCTGTTGAGAGTGCATCATTACTCTATAGGAGGCATTCACCAAGTAAACCTATTTGATATGCATCTTCTTTACACTGTTCTACAATTTTAGTCTCTGCAGTCTTCCACCTTTCCCTGAGCTCATTTGTATCATACATGTACTTTTTCTCACATTCTTCTTGTAACTCTTGCTCTTGCTTTAGTTGATCCGCATACTTGGCTATCTAAACTTCTAATTCATGTTTATCATTTTGGTTATCTTTTGGCACTTCAAATGGTTGGTCAAGCAAGATTTCATTCCGCAGACGTCTAACTCCAACAATTGGTATCAGAGCAGGTCCTCGCTTCATCTAGGGTGTCGTCGACACTCCTCCATTTGCAGTCTCAGAATCATACGAATTTTGGTGAGCATACTCAGGGTGTTTCCGAGATCAAAACGGCTTCGCTTTATGGTGCCGAAATCGCGATCTGAGCTCGTTTCCACCTCCGAATGCACTAACGTAGTGCTTGTGTAGGCTATTTCGTCTTTTTGTGCCAAAGGTATATACCTGTTTCTGTTCGCTAGTATAAGCATCTCGAAGTCTGCTACAGGTTTAGTAGAACTTGTCTGGGCAGTTCCGTTCAACTTTTTGAGATACAATCAATTTTCTGCATCAAGGTATTTAAGTCACCGACCATGGTTGAAAGCAGTGATGTATTCCGTATGTTGGTTGTTGAGGATAAGTTGGATGGTACCAACTACCCATTATGGGCTTATATGATGCGACATGTATTGGTTGCAAAAGGATTGTGGAACATTGTGCAGGGTGTTGAAAGACGTCCTGTTACACCTGCAACTACAGGTACTGCAAATACGGGTGCTGGGGCTGATGAAGATGGTGTCGAACATGATATTGTGCAGATTCCTGTTCGTGCTGTTGTTTCTGTTGCACCTACTGCAGAGCAGATTCGGTGGGATGGCAGAGATGCCCAGGCACATGCATTGATAGCCTTGTCTGTCAAACGTGCCATTACTCCTCATATTCACTCTTGCAGAATAGCTAAGGATGCTTGGGATACACTTACCACATTGTACCAAGCTAGGAATGACGCTCGTGTTGCTTACCTCCGAAAACAGTTGGAGAGTGAGCACATGAATGAAGGTGATTCTATGGACAGTTTCCTAACAAAGATCAAAGACTTGAAGGAACAATTGATTTCTGCTGATGAGGTTATACCAGATAGCTCACTTGTGCAGACCGTTCTGAATGGTCTTCCTGATTCATATCAGAGTTTTGCTTCTACTCTTCGGTTGATGATGAAAGGCAATCCAAATGTCTTATCATTTGAGGAGTGAGTCTCTGTTCTGTTGTAGGAAGATCAGTCCAGGCAAAATAGGTCCATTATGCAAGTTGCAGATCAAGCTTTCGTGGCTAGTCAGAAGGGCAAAGGAAAATGGAGCTCTTCAACTAGTAAGCAGAAATCTGCTAATTCTGCATATTCGAAGAAGGAAGATAAGGATGAGAAGAAATCAGAAAAGCAGAAATTATTTTGTAAGTACTGTAAAGGGAATGATCATATCATAAAGAATTGTCCAAAACTGGCTGCTAAAGAGGCAAAGAAGAAAGAGGTTGGAATGGTTGTTGCAGAGGCCTCTACACCAAAAACAGAGTCTGCAAATCTTGTGCAGGAAGAAGAATGGGTGTTTACTACTGTCTGCAGTTTTGACCCATCTTCTCATGAGCAGTGCATGTCTGCAGTAGACTCAGATGTTTGGTATTTTGACAGTGGGGCGACCAAACATATTACCTCGCAGTGCAGTTTCTTCTCTTCACTCGAGCTTGCCCCTACAGGGAATACTGTTACATGCGCGAACAACTCCTCTTATCCTGTTATGGGAGTTGGTAAGATCATTTTGACTATTGCTGATGGTAGTTCTTTCACTTTGTCAGATGCTCTATTTGTGCCAGGGATCAAAAAGAACCTGTTATCAGTTTCTGCATTAGCCAAGATTGGCTTGGTTGTGAAATTTGTTGATGATAGGTGTACAGTTCATGATCTATCAAATGGCGATGTGATTACTACGTCTGGCATTTTATGTCGTGGGTTGTATAAGCTCATAAACTATGAAAGATCTGTAAATGATTTGGCATGTGCAGTAAATGATTCTCAGGCTATGTCAGATGCAAAGCTTTGGCATGCACGCTTTGGTCATTTGAATTTTGCTAGTTTGCTACGCCTGCAGAAATCTGAAATGGTGTCCTCATTGCCCAAACTTGAGGCACCTGGAAAACATGTTTGTGAAGGTTGTATTTTGGGCAGAATGCAGCGTTCATCCTTTCCAAAAGATGGTTCAGTTCGGGCTACTAAAAAATTGCAGCTTGTACATAGTGATGTTTATGGTCCTACGCAGACACCTTCTTTTGGAAATTACCTTTACTTCGTGACTTTCATTGATGATTTTTCCAGGCATGCATGGGTATATCCACTCAAAGCAAAGTCCGAAGTGTTCATGTGCTTCAAACAATTTTTGGTTTTGGTTGAAAATCTGTCAGCATGTAAAATGGGCACCCTTCGTTCTGATCGAGGGGGGGAATATATGTCTTCTTATTTTAATGCATTTCTGGCTAAACGTGGGATAAAACACCAGTGTACAGTGCCGTATACACCTCAACAAAATGGAGTTGCTGAACGAAAGAACAGGTCACTCATGGAGATGGCGAGGTGTATGATCAAGATTCAGGCTTTACCTCATAGTTTCTGGCTTGAGGTTGTCATGTGTGCAACATATGTACTGAACAGGTGTCCCACTAAAGCGCTGCAGTCTATCACTCCATATGAGGCTTGGCATGACCGCAAGCCATCTGTTGCTCATCTGCGTGTTTTTGGTTGTTTGGCATATGCACTAGTGCCTAAACAACATCGCAAAAAATTGGATGATAAGGTAGTAAAATGTATTTTTGTTGGGTACAGTTCTGAAAGTAAAGGCTATCGTCTGTATCATCCAGAGACTAAATGCATTCTGGTTAGCCGTGATGTTGTCTTTGTGGAAGATGCTATTCAGCCATTGCTTTCATGTACTAAGGAGACATCTGTTAGCTCCAAAGACATGTATGATACTTTGATGCCTCTTTTTACAGGTGGACAGTCTAGTGCTGGTCCTAATGAGGCAACTTCTCAGCCTTTGCAAGTTTCATATGATGATGCAGATCATTCCATTTCTGATGTAGATTTACATGATGCACTTGTTGATGAGAGAGTTGATATTGAGCAGGCAAATTAGATGCACCTTTGTCATATCGTACTCGTTCAGGCTCTCATAGTGCCTCCTTTGCATCAGATTGCTATGCTATGGATGCGTCTAGTCTCTATGATGAGAATGAGCTTGTTTCTTTTGATGAAGCACAGAATTCAAAAAATTGGATGGCTGCTATGCAATCTGAATATGATGTTATAATGAAGAATGGTACATGGTCTTTATGTGACTTGCCTCCTAGCAAGAAGGCCATTGGCACTAAGTGGGTATACAATTTGAAGCGTAAACCTGATGGTACAATTGACACGTATAAGGCTAGGCTTGTTGCAAAGGGTTATGCACAGGAAAGAGGCATTGATTTTGATGAGACCTTTGCACCTACATGTCGTATGACTACTGTTCGAAGCATTTGTGCACTTGCAGCCCATCATGGTTGGAATGTACATCAGTTGGACATTAAACCAACATTTCTGAATGGTGATTTGCATGAAGAAGTGTATGTTTTTCAGCCCCGTGGCTTTGTGCAGAAAGGCCATGAAAACCAGGTGTGGAGGTTAAAGAAGGCGTTATATGGTTTAAACCAAGCACCACGTGCTTGGTATGAGAAGATACATGCCTATCTTATTGCACATGGTTTTCATAACAGTCCAACTGAAAACACCTTATATGTTAAGCGTGCTAATGATGTGCTTCTGATCATCAGTGTTGTCTATGTTGATGACATGCTGCTCACTGGTCCTATTGAGAAGCATATTGCTGATTTTAAGGCTGATTTGCATGCCTCATTTGAGATGTCTAATTTGGGGCATTTGCATCACTATTTGGGCATTCAGTTTATGCAAGTTGATGGTGGAATGGCTTTGTGTCAAACGAAATATATTGACACATTATTGCAGCGTTTTGGCCTTGAAGACTGTAAGCCTATTGCCACTCCTATGGAGACAGGTTTACGATTGAGTCTTCATGATGCTGGAGATGCATTTGATGTTGTTCTCTATCAACAGGCTGTTGGATGCTTGATTTACTTATGCATTACTCGGCCAGATATTCAATTTGTTGTCTCACAGATGAGCAGGTTTATGCATTGCCCTGGAGTCACGCATTGGAAGGCAGTTAAGCGCATCTTTCGCTACTTGAGTGGTACTCGGCTACTTGGGTTGTTTTATCCCAAGGGGGGATCACTACCGCCAGATTTGCATGCTTTTTCTGACTCAGATTGGGCTGGTTGCTATGACACTCGTGTGTCCACCAGTGGTTTTTGCTTCATGCTTGGTAGGTCATGTATATCTTGGTTGAGCAAGAAGCAGCCTACTGTGGCCACTTCCAGTTGTGAGGCTGAGTATAGGGAAGCTTTCACAGTGACTGTTGAGTGTGTGCTCAAACGCCTTATGGCTGATTTGGGTGTTGGTCAGTCTTCTGCCACCACCATCTTCACTGACAGTCAGAGCGCATTGGCAGTTGCGAGGAACCCTGTGTTCCATGCTCGCACTAAGCACATTGAGGTGCATTATCACTATGTCAGGGAGAGGTTCTCTGTTGGGGAGATCAGCTTGGCATATGTGCCCACGCAGGAGAACATTGCAGACCTTTTCACGAAGGCTCTGCCTAGGGAGAAGTTTGAAGCTTTCCGCAAAGCTTTGGGCTTACTTCCTTTTGTGGAGTGATTTCCACATAGCTTGGCATTTCCTTATACATGAGTGACAGCTCCTTGTTCACCACATCACTCCCAGAGGGGATTTGTTGATATATTTAGGTAGTGGTGTGTGAACACACTAGGACCACCGGGACACTTTTTTTCCTCTTTAGGAGGTTTTTTTCTCCCGGCTTGTATATACGCCTATTGCCCTAATGGGCTACTTATCTTTGTACATTCTCTAGTAATACATTCAGTATTGTGTGTTTTGTGCTCCAAGCTTCTTCTTCTTCCTTGTGTTGTTCGCGTGCTTCCGCAGACGTCTAACTCCAACACTAGTGATTTTCTTCGGTTAGTAACTTGCACCTTTCCACAGCTTCCTTTGTTTCTTGCTCTTTATTTGTAAGTGCCTCTTGAGCACACAGTACTCTAGTAGATAATTCTTCACTTAGTTTCTTGAATTGATTTCTTTCCCCTAATGCTTTGTCATAATCAATATCGGCATCCATGAGTTGTTCTTGTGTATCCATGGCTATCTGTATCATTTGTTTTACTACTGTCTTTATATGTGCCACATCTACATTAAGCAACATTTTTGGTATGCTCGGTTCTTCACTTGTTTGTACATCCTTACCCTTGTCAACATGTATTGTCTCATTATGTGGTTGTCTGGTTTGTAGTTGAATTTGAGGTTCCTTTTTTCATGTGTGGTAGACTCAGTAGCACTCCCTTGAAATGTCACATCCAGAGGTGAAGGCTCTGCTATTATCCATATAGGCATAAATTGTTCTTGTTCCCCGATTTCTTCTTTTGTTTGCTCTTCTTCCAGGTTCTTCATTGTAGCCTGACCGTCAAGGTGGGTTTCTGTGACTTGAAGCTTTGTTGTGTCATTCATTTTCAATGTATGTACAATTTCTTTGGTTGGTCCTTGCTTTGGTCCATCGTTGAAGGTAGCATCAAGTACTTGATCCAATTTCTTGATCCAATTTCATGTTCTTCTTGGATTTTAGATGATGAATTGGAATTGACTAGCCCCAATTCTCTATATCAATGAAATTGGGTTAGTCTCTTTCCTTTCATAGATGTAGTATGAGTTTGATGGTAATGATGCACTCGGACTGGCAGATTGATCTGTCCTTCCATGAACTTGTGAGTCTCTTCCATAGCTTTTTGCAATTCCGCTTTAGTAATAGGTACGGACTCCTCAACTGTGGTTATAGGGAGTACATGTGTCTTCTTTGCCATTGAAGTTGCTTCTTCCGCTTTTAGTGCCTCCCTTAGTCTTTTTGCTCCTCGCATCATTGGTTGTCTCCTTGTTCCTGCCTCTTCGTTCATCTTAACTCATTTCTTCCTTTTTTTTATTTTTGTTGGCTTCACATACCTAGCCATTTCAGTAGATGATGACATTTCTATGAGGTATTCTCGAATACCTAATGCATGCTATATTAATATGGTCAGAGTCACACTTCCGTTCAAAAATTTCTTATGTCCCCATTGTTTTTTGGCTTCAAATCATCATTCCTGAATATAGGGTGCCAAGTTTATTTGGTTGCCAATTTGCTTGGTGGCATGAGATAGTAGTTGAACTATTATCTTTTGTTGTGTTGTATATCTGTGCATATTAGGGAACCAAAAGTGTTGATCCACCAATCCGACTTCTTCTTCAATATCAACACGATTAATATCCACGAATGTTTGGGTTTTAGTGCCATGAATTTCTTCCTTGAGGTCTGTGGTCCCATCCTTGATCCATCCAAATGCTTCTTTAATGAGCTCGTGTGTGAATTGTATGGTTATCCATTCTCCTTCTGCATCAAAAACTTTAGCTTCTGGCACTGATGGTTTATCTAACATTGGACAAATGGTGTTCATGACTTGAGTGCATCTCTAGAAATCTGTCTTATAAATTGGCAACTCAAAATACTTATGTATTCTGGCTTTTGTCATCACATCCACCATAGATGGAAGCTCGTGCAAGACTTTGAAATCTTGGGACATCACTGGAAATTGGTGGTCGATATCCATGATTTTAATAGTCACCAAGAACAAATGTTCCCCTGCTGGTTGGTCTTCTCGGAACCAATGACCTTTAGCCTTTGTCACACTCTTCATTGGAAATTCAAGAACTTCCTCTTAACCATCTGCACTAGTAATGTAGTAGAGATCCATTTAAGACAAAAACCAATTCCGCAAGTTTTTGTGTAGCTCGTTATTATGTTGTCCTTCGCCACTCCGCACCCCCTTGCATAAGTAAAGATAAGTAAGGTACCTTACCATACTTTTTCTTAATTTTCCCATCTCAAAGAAAACAAGAGGTTAATTTATAGTCGAAGCATTTATTTATTTACACCAAATTATCATTCCTATGACAATAGAAGCTAAGTCCTATCCCGGTTAGGGAAATGTGCACCCCTACTTTTATTGAAGAAGCTATGTGCCAAATGTGTGGCCTTGTATTGTGGCCATATGCATAATTTGGATGCACTTGATTCTTTATGAGTGCGAGAAGAGTCTCTTTGATAATCAAGTCCAATTCCTTGTCACTTCTTAGGTCTCCACATTAACCTTGTTTTCTGTGATGGTGGAATTTGATGTTGACACATCCTTTTTCCTCTACTCTTGAATGTGTTTTTTGAATTATTTCTATAGTTGGGTTGGGTTTTTTGTGTTGTGGTCATTTGAGGTTCTCTTCAATCATTGATAGTTTCCTTTGCCTTATTTTGTTGGTATGACAATTTCCTTGAGTTTTTCCATCTCTTGACTTGCTATTCTTCGAACTGCTTTCAGGATCCATATGTGTTGCTGTGATTTCTAAGCCCCCACCAATGATTTTGGAATTCACACATGAAAAAGTCTTGGTCTATCACGTTGAGCTTTCGAATAGTGATTATTTTGCTACATTTTTGCTAGATGGTCGATCCATTGTTGCATTATGTTGATATGCTGAGATAGTTTCGCTTTGCATACCCATCATAGTTGCATGTTCATTGGAGGTGGTATCCTTGAGGTTGACACCCATAACGGTTTTTTTCTTAAAGTGTAGGTGGGTTGAGAATTGTCCTTATTTATTCTCTCAATCTAATGTCCTATAGTAGAGCTGGTTACAGAGTCATGCAACACTTCACTATCAACATGTAAGTCTAGATTAGGGTACTCATGAAACACATCCCTCCCTAAAACTTCATCCCTTGCTTCCTTCAGGTCTGTTTCCTTAGGTAAGATTGTGCTAAGGATTGGTGGTGATCTAGCTTCCAATATACCAAAAACTTCTTTGTGCTCTATTTTGGCCGATATGTATCCTTGTGTGAGGTGTATGCTGACTTCATTTTCAAAATCATGTCTTGTCCTAGGATCAGGTTTTCAATAAGGTCTTCATCTTTGCATACCAAGAATCTTTGCTTCATAGTGGAATTTCCTAGATGAAGGGACATTAGGACTTCTCCTTTACACTCGATAATTTGTCCCCCGATTCCTATCATATATGCCTTAGTGGGACTCATGGTCGTTCTGAGGTGATGGACTAATGCAACTGAGTGCCGCTCTTGTGTCGATCAATGCATCCACTAGTTGATATTCCATGTTCCCAATTCCTAGGTTTAAGTATGGTCAGGAAATACTATTGCTTACATTTTTTGTATTACCCACTTGTTAGTTTGCCATGGGTATCGGTTCCTCTCCCTATGCATATCTTTCATCTCTTTGTCTCATCCACTCTTTTCGTTTCCTGGTTCATTCCAGAGCTTCCAGTCAAGCTTCTTCCCTAATATGTTCTTCTTTTTTTTTTTTTTTGGTGCTCCCACAAGTCGTTATAACATTTTGTTTGTTAAAGGTTCCATATACCTTTTAACTCTGCAACCACTAATGTAGTTGGGAAGTACATCTCCGTCCAATGTGGCTAAGTTTACTGCTCCAATTGTTGAGATTCGATTTATCAATAATGGGCCATATCCTTGCTGTTGCAATTTCTTTGCATGTTGTTTCAATGTATACACTAATACCAAATGACCTTCCTTTAAGCTCCTGTCCTTAATATGTGCATCATAATAGGCTTTTTGTCTCCTTTTAGCCACATAAATTCTTGCTACAACTTGTAATCTCGTTTCATGCAATTTTTTAGTTTGGTCCAATTGTTGGGATAGTTCATGGCCAGTCCAATCATTCTGCTGTGCTACACATAGGGTAGGCACTAAAAGATAAATTGGTAAAATTACATTATGTCAATATACCAAATTAAATGGAGTAGTTCTAATTGTGGTCTTGTAAGCCACACGGAAGGCCCAAATCGCATGATGCAATTGTTTGTCCTAGTCCGACCTTCCGTTGTTGACTATTTTGGTCAACACAATGCACAATGCCTTATTGGAACTTTCTGCGTGACCATTGGCTTGACGGTGATAAGGGGCTAATTTTTTGTGAATCACAAGGAATTCATTCATCAATGATTATATTACTTCATTGATGAAGTGTGTTCCCCTATTGCTTACTATCTCTATTGGCAACCCAAAGCGAGTAAAGATATTTGCAAAAAGGAATTTAGTTGTGGTTTGGGCTTCACTTTTCCTAGTTGCTTCTGCTTCTACCCATTTTGTTAAATAATCCATGGCCACTATTATATATTCGGCATGTGATCCTTTGGCTAGAGGATCTATATGTCCGATGAAATCAATGCCCCATTTGGAAAAGGCTCTTGTGTAGATCATGGGTTTTAGAGGCATGTCATCCCTTCTTATAGGATACTTGGTCCTTTGGCATGCCTCGCAACTTCGTACATACATGTTGGCATCCAGGTGTAGAGTTGGCCACCACAAGCCTGCAAATAGAATCATTTTTACAATTTTTTCAACTAAAAAATGTCCTCCTATTGCACCTGCACGCACCATCTCTAATATGAGTAAATATTCACCTTCATGTACACATAATTGTAGTTGATTGTTCTTTCCCCTTTTGAATAATTGTCTCTGAATTATGGTGTAATCTTTCCTCATCTCCTCTAGAGTTCTCTTCCTTGCTAGATTAGTTCCCTCCTTATGCATCTACGTTTTGAAGAATTTACCAATGCTTTGCTCCATGTTGGTGCTATTGTGGAGAATTATAAAGAAGCATTCATGTACGTCCTTTGGCATGTCTGGCCAGTATACTCCTAGTCTCTTGAAATCTCTGAGTGTCCCATAAACTCCCTTACGACTCTTCCATCGGTTCATATGAGCTTGTTCCATTAAGTTTTTGTGTACAGCTTCTTCGACACATCTCAATAATATGCCATTTGGTTCTTTGTAGTACAAACTTCCTACCATAATATGTAAGTTACGTGATTGCAAAAATTATTTTTTGGTATTTTGGTTGATCCTATGGCATGTTCCATGCATGAGGATCGGTATTAGCTTTTCAACCCACTTCAAACACACTTCTAAATTGAATAATTATGTATTTGATAGATCACCAGCCACTCCTTTGGGTGGTTCTCCATGTGTCATTCAAAATAGGTGATCCAATCTTACATGAGTATTTCCTTTTAAAACTATTACTTCAAAATCAAACTCCATCAGTAGTAAGAACCATCTCACTAGCCTTCCCGTATTACAGGGCTTATTGACCAAATATAATAAAGCTTGATGATCAATAAATAACTTGAATTTGTTGGCTAGGAGGTAATGTCAAAATTTCTTGAATACGTATACCATTCTTAGGCCTTCTCTTTCCATAGTGGTATAGTTTCTCTCTGCTTGATTTAATTGTCTACTAGCATATGCGATGGGATGATCTAATTTTCCTTCATCTGTTGATTGGGCTAGTATGCATCCTATTGCATAATTGGATGCATCCACATGGATATGGAATGGCTTGCTCCAATTGGGTACCTTCAAGATAGGTGTTGAACTTAGTCATCATTTTAACTCATTAAATTCCTTTTTGCATTCCTTAGTCCAAGTGAATTGAGTCAGTAACCCATAAAGATTCTTAGCAATTATAGCATACATGTGGATAAGCCGGCGATAATATCCACAATGACCCATAAAGGCTTGTAATTCCTTTCCATTTTTAGGTCTAGGTAATTCTAAGACCACCTTAATCTTATCCTCATCCGTGGAAATTCCGTTCTTTGACACGATATGTCCCAAGATCTTTCCTTTCCTTAACATGAAAACACATTTTTCTAGATTTAAGCATGCTCAGCACTGATATAATTTTTCGAATATCCTCCGTAGTTCTGGAATGTGTTCACTTCTTTGACTGGAATAAGTGAAAAAATCATATACGTAAGCACACAAATCATCTACGTATACCTCCATGCTTTTTCTTCAAAATTCCTTGAATACATGACACATCAGTCTTTGGAAAGTTGCAGGGGCATTGATGAGCCCGAATGGCATCACTCGAAAGGCATATACCCCCCATTCGATTGTGAAGGCTGTCTTATGTTGGTCCTCTGTAGCAATGGCCACCTGGTTATAACTTGAGAATCCATCCAGGAAGCTGTAGACTTCCTTGCCTGCAACTCTTTCCAATAGATGATCGATGATAGGTAAAGGATAGCTATCACATATAGTAGCTACATTCACTTTTCTCAAATTGATGTAGACTCTAAGGTTACCATTCTTTTTGGGTAGTACAACCAAAGGTGATACCCATTCTATGTGCTCTATCTCATAAATGAATCACACTGCCAACAGCTTGTCAATCTCTTCTTTAATCTTTGCGGAATAAATGTCATTATGTGTATGGTCGTTGCTTTGAGGGTTTTTCTTTTTGTATCATTGGAATTCCATGGGAGCAAATAGATGGATCTACTCCCTTGAGGTTTTTGTACGTCCATGCAAATACATCCCTATATTCTCTGATTAGCTCTATCATTGCTTGTTCTTCTTTAGGAGATACATCTTCTCCAATGTAGATACATCCCTCCTCTTCTTCCTCCATGGTTACTAAAACTTTCTTGGTTTGTTCCTTATTATCGTAAGCTTGTCCTTCAGTTGCTTCTCTCTTGGGCATTTGAATAGCTATCTTTCGTTCCTTGATTTCATATGTTTTGAATTTTTTTGGAACTTCAAAAAGATCTAGTGGTGGCTCCAGTTTATCCAATATTTCCTTGTTGTCCTGTCGTGTTGGGATTTCTTCTACCATGAACACTTTTGGTGTCTGCTTTTCCTTGTCTGCCATAATCGCTTCTACATATCATTCCTCTGAATCAAACTTTGGTTCCATCTCTATGCTTTCATAATCCTCCCTCCATTCCTTTTTTAGTAATTCTCCCGCTTCCATTTCTTGAAGGATTACCATGTAAAAGAGTTACATCATAACCATCTTAATTTACACAGTCTTTCATGGTTAGTACTTCCTCATTTACACACACATCTAGTGTGGCTAGAATTTCCATCGATTAGTGTGGTTTGAATGCTTCATCTGGGAAGATTTGAGGCATGTATGTTGGGTCGTCTATGGGCCGATACATTTGATGCCGTATTGGCCATAACTAAGTTTTTTTTTCTTCTCTTTTGGCCTCTTTGCACATCCATAGTTGACCATCCTCATTCATCCATGATTGGTCACTAGATCATGCACTATGGATGGACAAATCATCTTCTTCTCGATGGACTGGGTTCCGTTGTAATGGGGGTACATCCCTATACAAAAAGGTGTGTAAATTTATCTTTGTAGTTATCCCTTGGTGTTGTTAATACAATGCATCTCTTCCCCAATCTTGTACTACTCTAAGTTGTCTCATGAATGGTCATCCCAAAATCATTTCATAATTATTGGTTTTTTCCAATTGACATATAGCTAGAGTATGTTCAAACTCTACTTTGCAGGTGGTTAGCTTAATTTTTTCTAGAATTCCTAATGGCCTCTCTACATGACCATCTGGTAATTGGAGTTTCATGCACATTGGTCGTAGGGCAAGTTTTCCCCATTTTTCCCAAATTTCTTTTGTGGTTATGCCTACACCAGCTCTGGTGTTTAGGATGGCTTTCGTCATATATCCATTAAAAGTGATGGGGAGGCACATATTTCCTTCATCTCCCTCCCTAAATTCTCCAACTTTGTCCATTGGGATTTGGATGGTTGATGGAGCTTTAGTTTCTTTCTTCTCCATCGTGGGTTCTCTAGTTTCTATTCTCAAATGTCCGACTAATTGCTTGCATAATTGTGGTTTTGCTCGTAGTAATTCTTATATTGTTAATAAGCATTGTATCTTGGTTTTCTTGAGCTCTTATAAGTTGTGTGATGTCTTATCGTGTGACCTTTCCTCCTTGCTTCTGATCATAGGAGCATGGAATAATATTGACCTTCTCTCATATTCTCCCATATAATTTGGTAGCATGGAAATGTTGTTTGATTCTTCCCTGTTTCGGTCTAAAATGGACACTTCTTCATATGTTTCTTCTAGATTTGGCAAAGGTTGATTTCCCCAAGGGTCTAGTTCTTTGAAAGGTGGTGGTTAGTTCTCATTCTTTTTCCACCAATCCTTTTGAACCCTGGCCCACAAGTCTTGTGGCCAAATGGCTTCTAGTTCTAGGATTATAGATATCAGTTCTTCCTTGTTACCTTGCTCGTCTCTTTCACTACTCACCTCCTGTTGTGTCTTTATTGATTTTCAATGGTTGGCTTCTAGGCATTTGTTGAACTGGCTTTTAGGTATCCTCGTCTCTGGAAGGATGGGAATAGTACGTTTCAGAGTGGTTTGAGCTATTTCTATGAGTTTCTTGCATATTTCCAATCTCTCCTTCTCTAGCTCTCCGTATGGATATAGTTTCTCGTGCTGCTCTATGCTTGATCTGGCCATGATTCTGGAATGATAAGCCTTTATCCATATATTCAAGTCTTCTAGCATTGGGTCTGCTTGCATTGATCCTGGTTCAGCTAATCTTGATGCTTGGATAGTCTGTTGGGCATTTCCTTGCACTTCTAGCTCTTGAGGCTTCTTAATTTCCTTTACTGATTTCTCATTCTCTTCACTCTTCTTCTTCAGTCATTTATTCTTGTGTTTTTCTCTTCTATTCTTCCACCTTTGTGTCTTTCTTGTTTTGTTAGTTTCTCCTTGATCTTCTGAATCCTCCACTATCTGTATCTTAGGTCCTAAACTTTTATCCATCTCAGGCTCAGAGCCTTTTACTACTTGTCTTTTAGCTTGTGCTCGAGTAATAGCCTTGAGTGAACTGTGTATTATTTGTCACTTCCAGATGATTCAATGACTTCTATTACATTGATCTTAGTAGTGTTATGACACTTATTGGGGTTTTTTGGGCAATCTCTAAACAGATTATCCTTGCCATAATAATTGCAATATCCTTCCCATGTTTTGGGGCATGGTGGGTTGTATGGCATAGTGCATTCCCTTATGAAGTGATCTATGCCGCATATATAGCATGGCCCTCTTGGTGCAGATGGTCTAGTAGGCGGTCTCATTGGGGTTTATGCTTTAGGTGCGGTATACATCAGGTTTTCATATTTCAATCCATAAGAGTTTTTGTTGGTGCAGGGAAATCAACAATTGAAGTTTTAATGAAGGTTTGGAAGTCAAGGGCTGAAGAAAAGTTCAAGTTATGAAGCATGGAGGAAGTGCATATTCAGAAGATGAAGATGTGTACACATATGTACATTAATTCACAGATAGTTCACTTATACTTTTGTATAGTCATGATATTGTAAATATTTGCCTATATACAAGTAAAAAGTCGGGGCAAATATGAGAGAGCATGAGAATAGAGAAATCAGTAGTTGTATGAGTTACTAGACATCCAAGAAGTGAGTTGAGTCTCTCTCATCATTCAGTTGTAAATTCCTTCAGGAATGAAAGATAATTGCACCCGATGTTTCTGTGCATTCTCCTTCTGTGCTTGATCATTTCGAGAATCCTTTTGTAGATGTCTAAGTCCATAGTTAATGAGTCTATGGTTAAAGTTTGAGAGCCTAATTGTAAACAGACTATGAGAATTATGTGTAGGAACATTCATATGTGAAGAAGTGTTCACTGGTTCCTGAAACAGACGCAAAATTTGATGTTAATGTTTTGGTCAGTTCTCCTTCCACATTGTAAAGTTTTGAGCAGGCAAGCACTCAATCTTTAAGTTGGAAGGTAAGGTATCTGTGGCTAAAAGCATTTTCATAAACGGGTTCTATATTGAGAGAACCAAGTGTTAAAAGCTATAGGTGTCTAAATCGACTTCTCAGAAGAGCAGTTTTAGCCATAGGTAACTTGTTGAGATCATTTCTCAAGATGTACTGAATCTTTTGGAGTGATTTAACTTGGAGAAGATGCGTAAACTGTAGGCGATACCTAGTGAAAAGTTTCATCAAAAACTTTACACAATTCATAAGTTAATGAGAGAGATATGTGCAGCAGACTTTCTATGTAGTCATCTCCTTCACAGATTTTTCAAAATCTTTATAATTGATCATTGATCCTCTACAATTGGTGAAGGTTTGAGTTATTCTTGTTATAGAGGTGCTCTAACTACAAGAGTAACTTGTTCTTTTGGAGATTAACACTCTCCATCAGTGGTATCAGAGCAGGAAGTATCAAAATTGAAGGAAGGAGGATCCCCACTGCTGCAGTCATAAAGAATTCAACATATGAAGGTTCAAAAGGTGAAAGCTTGAGGGAAAAGCTTGAGAAGGAGGTCATACGACATCAAGGAAGACAAAAGGAACATTATTCGAAGTAAAGGTACATCTATTACTCATACAGTTTGAAGAATTCAATATACATGTGAAGAAAGAATGGGATATTCTCTTCAAATAGAGAAGTTGGATAGAGAGAACTATCCAGCATGGTCAATGAGGATGGAAGCTCATCTTATGAGCAAAGACTTGATAGCTTATATTATAGGTGAAGAAGAAAAGCCTCAATTCAGAGATCCTAGTGTTCCAACTAGGGAGGAATTATCATATTTGAAGAATTGGATGAAGAGAGATGCTCAAGCTAGGAACATTATCTATATGGCAGTCAATGACTACAAGCTACCTCACATTAGAGGTCTTGAAAGTGCAAGTGATATATGGAATGCTTTGGAGGAGCATTTCCAAAACACCATAAAGTCAAGGAAGGCATCTTTGTGGGTAGAATTTACCACTTTCAAGAAGAAGGCCTCTCAATCCATCTCAGGCTATGTAACAAGGATGAAGGACATTGTAGATGCATTAGGAGCAGTTAATGAAGACATTGAGAAGGATAAATTGGTAAGGCAAATCCTCACAGGGTTGAGAGGTGATGACAAATGGAAGCCATTCATTTTTTCTACTGAATTATCTCTTGATCATTTTGCTCCTGACTTAAATCAGTTGCTAGGACATATGTTAACCTTTGAGTAGGATGTCAAAGGTGAAGGTGAAAAGAGTACAGATCATGCAATGTATTCAAAGGATACGAAGAAAAATAGCAACGAGCAACGAGCAAATGAAGATGAAGGCACAACTAGTCAAGCCAACTTCCTAAGAGGAAGAGAAGGTGGCAAAGGTAGAGGAAGAGGCAGGAGTAATAAAGATGGAGTCAAAGCTTACTGGATTTGTGGTAAGACAAATCACTTAGCTAATGATTGTTGGCATAATACTCAGAGTAATGGTGGATATAATCAAAATTTTAATTCAAGAGGAAGAGGTGGCAGAAATCAAAGAGGTAATTTCAGAGGTAGAGATAGTAGAGGTTACTTTGGAAGAAATGCAGGTAGAGGATTCCAAAGTCAACAATACAACAATACCTACTACAATTATGCTTCAGATCAGAAGGAGGATTCAACATTGATAATGAATGCAACTTGTGAAAGGCAAAGTGAAGACCAAAGAGTCTTCTACATTGACTCAGGGTGTAGCAATCACCTGAGTGGCAACATAGCCTTGATGATTGATTTGGAGACTAAGGTAACTAATCATGTAGCTCAAACAGGTAACAATACAAAGCACAATGTGAAGTCAATTGGATCAGTGAAGGCCAAGGATGGTAGCACCCTCTTGAGTTAGGTCTTGTATGTTCCTACAATTCCTAAGAATCTTATAAGTGTAGGACGAATTGTTGAAAAAGGTTATGAAGTTAGATTCACTAATGAAGGAGTGTTTGTGGAAGACCCTAGCAATGGGTATAAACAGATTGTTTCAAGGAAGAAAGAAGGAAGATTGTTCACATTGAAGATTCAAGGTAATGTTGGTCATGCCTTGTTCACTTATGGAGGGCATAAGATCTCTGAGTTAGATCTTTGGCACAAGAGGCTTGGACATTTCAATGAAAGAGGTATCAAAGATATGGTTAACAATGGTTCAGTGCTTGAATTGCCTAATGTTGCAGGTCAACATATGACATACAGATGTGAGGCATGTCAATTAGGTAAAGCTCATAAGCAATCTTATTCAAAGCATGGTTTTATGTATTCAGAGAAGCTTGAATTGGTACACACAGATGTGTGGGGACCATCAAAAGATTTTTGTATCAATGGTTAACGGTATTATGTGATTTATGTTGATGATGCTACTAGATGGATCACTATCTATGTGATCAAAGATAAGTCAGAAGTATTCAAGACATTTAAACACTATCATGTGTATGCAGAGAGAATTATAGGTCATAAGTTGAAGAGACTAACATCTGATGGAGGGGGAGAGTATTTCTCTAATGAGTTCAGTGATTACTTGTGGAATGCAGGTATAAAAAGGGAAATTACTTGCAGGTACTCTCCTCAACAAAATGGTGTAGCAGAGAGAAGAAATAGAACTCTTGTTGAGTTTGCAAGGTCAATGATGAAGGAGAAAAATTGCCCTAATTATTTGTGGGTTGAGGCTGTAAATAGAGCTACTTATTTGGTTAATAGGTTACCATGTAAAGCCTTGCAGGGTATGACACCTTATGAAGCTTGGTGGGGTAAGAGACCTACCTTGGATCATTGCAAAGTATTTGGATGTTTGACATATGCATATGTGCCATCACAATTAAGGCACAAATTGGAACCTAAAGCTGAAAAGTATGTATTCATTGGTTATGATGATAAGAAGATGGGATATAGGTTGTGGAGTCCATCCACAAAACAATTCCTTGTATCAAAGGATGTTACATTTGATGAGAAAGGTACTTGGTATGCAGGTACAATCAATATTAATGCAGGTGATGAAGAAGTTGTGAACCAAAAGAAAGGTAAATCAAAGGTTCAGATATTTGATGAAGAGGAGAATAATGAAGTGCAGGTTGAAGTTGAAGAAATGCCAAGATTTGATCCTGAGTGTGATGAACTAGAAACCTCAAGGAGTGGAGAACTCAAAAGGTCATCAAGACACAAGTGGCAACCTACAAGGTATAGCTATGACACTTCTTTTTTGGCTACCAAAGATTATGCTTATATGATGAAGGTAGATGAAGACCCTTCTACATATGAAGAGGCAAAAGGTAAGGAGGAGTATGATGCATTGATGAAAGCTATGCAGGAGTATGATGAAAGCTATGCAAGAGGAGTATGATGCATTGATGGAGAATCAGACATGGGAGTTGGTTCCTAAACCAAATAGCCAGAAGATCATTGGATGCAAGTGGGTCTACAAGACAAAGAGGTATGCAGATGGAAGTGTGTCTAGATATAAAGCTAGACTTGTTGTGAAGGGTTTTGCTCAGACTTATGGTATAGATTATAATGAGACCTATAGTCCTGTGGCAAAGATGACAACTATCAGGACACTCATAGCTATTGCTGCATGTAAAGGTTGGAAATTATGTCAATTAGATGTGAAGAATGCTTTTTTGAATGGTTATATTTCAGATGATGTTTTCATGGAGCAACCCCAAGGATTCAGAGATGAAAGGTATTCAGAGTATGTACGTAAGCTCAAGAGAGCTTTGTATGGTTTGAAGCAGGCCCCAAGGGCATGGAATTATAGACTTGTGAAGTTCTTGAAAGAACTTGGATTTCAAGTGTCAAAGGTAGATAGTAGCTTGCTTGTTAAAGCAAGTGATGATGGATTTATTTACATGTGTATATATGTTGATGATATAATTCTTATAGGTACAAATGAGAAAGGCATTCAAAGCCTAAAGAAGCAAAAGGAGAAAGAATTCAAGATCAGTGATTTGGGAGACTTGTCATATTTCTTGGGCATGGAGATCTCATACACTCAACATGGAGTGTATGTAACTCAAGAAAGGTATTTGAGAAACTTGTTGATCAAGTTTAGAATGATTGCAGGGTAGCACCTACT
Organism: Ceratopteris richardii; assembly: GCA_020310875.1. Taxonomy (NCBI): domain Eukaryota; kingdom Viridiplantae; phylum Streptophyta; class Polypodiopsida; order Polypodiales; family Pteridaceae; genus Ceratopteris; species Ceratopteris richardii. Next base: position 144,081,914 of record CM035420.1, on the reverse strand, counting down.
CCAATGGAGGTCAATCACAAATTGAGCAGATATGGAGGTGAAGAGTTCAAGGACATGAAACTATATCAGAGTTTGGTTGGTAGTCTGATCTATGCTACATTAACTAGGCCTGACTTGTCATATGCAGTTGGAGTTTTGTCTCAATTCATGCATTGTCCTAGGAAAGAACATTGGATTGCAGGTCAAAGAGTGTTGAGGTACATTAAGGGTACACTCAAAGAAGGTTTGTATTACGGTTTTACATCAGATACAAACATCAAGATATATAGTGATGCAGATTGGGCAGGTAATCCTGATGATAGGAGATCAACTTATGGATACTTGTGTTATGTGGGAGATAAGTTAATTTCTTGGTGTTCAAAGAAGCAACACACAGTTGCTTTGTCATCTACATAAGCAGAGGACAAAGGTATGGTTGAAGCTGCAAAGGAAGTAATATGGCTTAAGACTCTAATGAAGAGTTTTGACATCATTCAGAGTACACCCACTATTCATGGAGATAACATGAGTTCATTGTATTTAGCTGATAATCCTATTTTTCATGCCAGGACTAAAAGACATTGAGATTCAGTATCACTTTCTAAGAGAGAAGGTGATGGATAAAGAGATTGAAGTCATACATACTTCAACAAAAGATCAGATAGCTCATATGCTAACAAAAGGCTTGGATGGACCAAAGCTACAGAGATTCAAAGACATGGCAGGTATAAAGAAAATAGAGAAAACCTCAATTGATGATTGAGGGGGAGCTGTTGGTGCAGGGCAATCAACAATTGAAGTTTTAATGAAGGTTTGGAAGTCAAGGACTGAAGAAAAGTTCAAGTTATGAAGCATGGAGGAAGTGCATATTCAGAAGATGAAGATGTGTACACATATGTACATTAATTCAGAGATAGTTCGCTTATACTTTTGTATAGTCATGATATTGTAAATATTTGCCTATATATACAAGTAAAAAGTTGGGGCTAATATGAGAGAGCACGAGAATAGAGAAATCAGTAGCTGTATGAGTTATTAGATATCCTAGAAGTGAGTTGAGTCTCTCTCATCATTCAGTTGTAAATTCCTTTAGGAATGAAAGAAAACTGCGACCGATGTTTCTATGCATTCTCCTTTTGTGCTTGATCATTTCAAGAATCCTTTTCTAGATTTCTAAGTCCATAGTTAATGAGTCTATGGTTAAAATTTGAGAGCCTAATTGTAAACAAGCTGTGAGAATTATGTGTAGGAACATTCATATGTGAAGAAGTGTTCACTGGTTCTTGAAACAGGTGCAAAATTCGATGTTAATGTTTTGGTCAGTTCTCCTTCCACAGTGTAAAGTTTTGAGCAAGAAAGCACTCAATCTTTAAGTTGGAAAGTAAGCTATCTATGGCTAAAATCATTTTCATAAATGGGTTCTAGATTGAGAGAACCAAGTGTTAAAAGTTATAGGTGTCTAAATCGACTTCTCAGAAGAGCAGTTTTAGACATAGGTAACTTGTTGAGATCATTTCTCAAGATATACTGAATCTTTTGGAGTGATTCAACTTGGAGAAGGTGCACAAAATGTAGGCGATACCTTGTGCAAAGTTTCATAAAAAACTTTACACAATTCATGAGTTAATGAGAGAGATATGTGCAGTAGACTTTCTGTGTAGTCATCTCCTTCATAGATTTTTCAAAATCTTTATAATTGATCATTGATCCTCTAAAATTGGTGAAGGTTTGAGTTATTCTTGTTATAGAGGTGCTCTAACTACAAGAGTAGCTTGTTCTTTTGGAGATTAACACTCTCCATCAGTTTTCATACCCTTCATAACTGTAGTATTGTTACATTGGTTGTATTCTATTAGGCTAGCATCATAACGATAATATTCTCCCTGGACCTGCTCATATCCTTGATTTGTTCTTTCTGCACTAACTAAGGGTGTAGCTGGTACTATAGCTCTTTCCAAATTTTCCTTTGGATAAGTGTATTTGAATGGCACTACATTTTGTGGGTGGGGTGGTTGTTGCCCTAACACAAGTTGGGGTTGTCTGTATCCTCCTTGTTCATATGGTCTGGGTGCTTCCTGTGGTCCTAGGCAAGGGTTGTACCTAGGAACCTCCCTGCCTTATTCCATTGGGGGATATCCATAAGGTCTGTATTGGGGTTGAGTCACTACCCTTGGTTATTTGTTAGATGAGCAATTTTCAGTATTGTGGTTGGTATATTTTTGCTCGATATGACAGTACTAGTTGGATCTTTGAGGTGGCTGCTTGTTGTATGAGTAGGGTTGTGGTAATTCTACTCCTCCTCTTGTGCATGTGTGGGATGGATGGTCTCCACCGCACAGGTTGGATCTTCTCAACATTGGGGGATTCTGATAGTTCCTCAACATTGGCATTCTCATTGGGGGATTCTGATAGTTCCTCTGTCCATGCACTCCTAATTTTTTTGCTACCAGCTCAGCTAATTCCTCCACATTACTTGAACTAGACGTCACATTACTCCTAGTGTCTTTTGATTTAGTGGAACTTTGTATATTTTTTAGATCATTTGCTAAGTTATCTTCCAAGTCTATGCATTCTTGGAGACACTCACTCAATGTCTGCAATCATTTCACATAGACTAAGGTTCTTAATGTCCCATTATTCAATCCATCTAGAAATAGGGATATCATCTTTTGTTGTGAGGGTCTCTCCATTACTGGGACATCTATCAATGTATTGGTTAAATCTCGGGGCCACAGTTTTTATAGTTTCATTTGGGGCTTCTTTGAAACTATGAATCAATGATGATGAGTTGTGCTTAATCCCTTGCTTGGTGAATTCTCCAATAAACTCCTGGAAGAATTGTTCAATATTACTGAAGTGGTTTGGATCCAAGTGTTGGAGTTGGATGTCTACGGAAGCACGCGAATAGCAAGCTTGGAGAACGACACACAATTCTGAATGTATTACCACTAGAATGTACAAAGATAAGTACCCTGTTAGGGCAATAGGCATATACACAAGCCGGGGGGAAAAAACCTCCTAAAGAGGGAAAAAAGTGCCCCACTGGTCCTACAGTGTTTACACATATCACTACCTAAATATATCAACAAATCGCCCCTGGGAGTGATGCAATGAACAAGGAGTCGGTACTCATGTATAAGGAAGTGCCAAGCTATGTGGAATCAATCCACAAAAGGAAGTAAGCCCAAAGCTTTGCAGAAAGCTTCAAACTTCTCCCTAGTCAGAGCCTTCATGAAAAGGTCTGCAGTATTCTCCTGCATGGGCACATATGCCAAGCTGATCTCTCCAGCAGAGAACCTCTCCCTGACATAATGATACTACACCTCAATGTGCTTAGTGCAAGCATGGAACACAAGGTTCCTTGCAACTTCCAATGTGCTCTGACTGTCAATGAAGATGTTGGTGGTAGAAGACAACCAACACCCAAATTAGCCATAAGGTGTCTAAGCCACACACACTCAACAATCACTGTGAAAGTTGCCCTATAATCAGCCTCACACCTGGAAGTGGCCATAGTAGGCTTCTTCTTGCTCAGCCAAGATATGCATGAGCTACCAAGCATGAAACAAAAACCAGTAGTGGACACATGAGTGTCATAGCAACCAGCCTAGTCAGAGTTAGAAAAAGCATGCAAATCTGGCGATAGTGATCGCCCCTTGGGATAAAACAATCCAAGTATCCGAGTACCACTCAAGTAGCAAAAGATGTGCTCAACTGTCGGCCAATGCTTGATACCTGGGCAATGCATAAATCTGCTAATCTGTGAGATAGCAAACTGAATATCTAACTGATTAATGCATAAGTAAATCAAGCATCCAAGAGCCTGCGGATAGAGAATAGCATCAAAGGCATCTAGCATCATGAAGAGTCAATCATAAACCTGTCTCCATAGGAATGACAATAGGTTTACAGTCTTCAAGGACCAAATGTTGCAATAATCTGTCAGTATATTTCGTTTGACACAAAGCCATTCCATCATCAACAAGCATAACTTGAATGTCCAAATAATGATGCAAATGCCCCAAATCAAACATTTCAAATGAGGCATGCAAATCAACCTTGAAATCAGCAATATGCTTCTCATGAGGACCACTGAGCAGCATTTCATCAACATACACCACAATGATCAGAAGCACATCATTAGCACAACATATAAGGTGCTTTCAGTTGGACTGTTCTCAAAACCATGTGCAATCAGATAGGCATGTATCTATCCATACCAAGCACGTGGTGCTTGCTTTAAACCATATAATGCCTTCTTTAACCTGCACACCTGGTTTTCATGCCCTTTTTGCACAAAGCCACGGGGCTAAAAAACATACACTTCTTTATGCAATTCACCATTCAGAAATGTTGTTTTAATGTCCAACTGATGTACATTCCAACCATGATGAGCTGCAAGTGCATAGATGCTATGAACATTAGTCATTCGGCAAGTACGTGCAAATGTTTCATCAAAATCAATGCCTCTTTCCTATGCATAACCCTTTGCAACAAGCCTAGCCTTATACCTATCAACTATTCCATCATGTTTATGCTTCAACTTGTATATCCACTTAGTGTCAATGGCCTTCTTGCCAAAAAGCAAGTCACATAAAGAGTAGGTATCATTTTTCATGATAGCATGATATTCAAATTGTATTGCAGCCATCCAATGTTCAAAATTTTGTGCTTCATCAAACGAAATAGGTTTAGTCTCATCACAGAGACTACATGCAGCCATAGCATAGCAATTTGATGCAAAAGAGGCAGTATGAGAGCCTGAAAGAGTATGGTATGACAGAGGTGCATCTAATTTGTTGTCACGCAAAGTCTGAACTAGCCATTTTGGCATAGTTTTTGCCTCCTTAATATCAGGTCTCTCATCAACAAGTGCATCATGCAAATCTACATAAAAAATGGAATGATCTGCATCATCACATGAAACATGCAATGGCTGAGAAGTTGCCTCACTAGGACAAGCACTAGACTGTCCACCTATAAAAAGAGGCAGCAAAGTATCATACATGTCTTTGGAGCTAACAAATGTCCCATTCATGCATGAAAGTAAAGGCTGAATAACATCTTCCACAAAGACAACATCATGTCTAACCAAAATGTGTTTAGTCTGTGGATGATACAGACAATAGACTTTGCTTTCAAAACTGTACCCAACAAGAATACATTTTACTGCTTTATCATCCAACTTCCTACGATGTTGTTTAGGCACTAATGCATATGCCAGACAACCAAAAACACATAGATGAGCAATAGATGGCTTGCGACCATGCCAAGCCTCATATGGAGTGATAGACTGCAGTGCTTTAGTGGGACACGTGTTAAGTACCTATGTTGCACACATGACAACCTCAAGCCAGAAACTATGTGGTAAAGCTTGACTCTTGACCACACACCTCGGCATTTCCATGAGTGACCTGTTCTTCTATTCAGCAACTCCATTTTGTTGAGGTGTATATGGCACTATACATTGATGTTTTATCCCATGTTCAGCCAAAAAATGCCTTAAAGTTAGAAGGCATATATTCCCCCCCTCAATCAGAACGGAGGGCGCCCATTTTACATGCTGACACATTTTCAACCAAAAACAAAATTGTTTGAAGCAAATAAACACTTTGGACTTTGCTTTGAGTGGATATACCCATGCATGTTTGGAAAAATCATCGATGAAAGTCACGAAGTAAAGATAGTTTCCAAAAGAAGGTGTGTGCATAGGGCCACAGACATCGCTATGTACAAACTACAATTTCTGACTAGCCTGAACTGAACCATCTTTTGGAAAGGAGGAATGCTGCATTTTGCCCAAAAAATAGCCTTCCGGGTGCCTTAAGTTTGGGCAAAGAGGACACCATATCAGATTTCTACAGGCATAACAAACTAGCAAAATTTAGATGAGCAAAGCGTGCATGCCAAAGCTTTGTATCTAAGATAGCCTGAGAATCATGTACTGTACATGTTGAATCATTCACAGATCTTTCATAGTCTATGAGCTTATACAGCCCACGACATAAAATGTCAGAAGCAATAATCATGTTGCCATTTGACAGATCATGAACTGTACATCTGTCATCAACAAATTTCCCAACCAAACCAATCTTGGCTAATGCAGAAACTGATAACACATTTTTCTTGATCCCTGGCAAAAATAAAGCATCTGATGGAGTGAAAGAAGTACCATCAGCAGTAGTCAAATGATCTTCCCAACTCTCATAATAGGACAAGAGGAGTTGTTGATGCATGTGATAGTATTCCCTGTAGGGGTAGGCTCAAGTGAAGTGAAGAAACTATGCTACAAGGTAATGTGTTTGGTTGCCCCACTATCAAAATACCAAACATTTGAGTATACTGCACACATACACTATTCATGAGAAGATAGGTCAAAACTGCAAACAATAGTAAATGCCCATTCTTCATTCTGCACAAGATTAGCATACTCTATTTTCAGTGTAGAGGCCTCTGCAACAACATTCTGGCCTCTTTCTTCTTTGCCTCTTTAGCAACCAGTTTTGGACAGCTCTTAATGACATGATCATTTGCTTTATAGTATTTGCAAAACAATTTCTGCTTTTCTGATTTCTTCTCATCTTTGTCTTCCTTCTTTGAATGTGTAGCATTTGCATATTTTTGCTTACTAGTAGATGAGCTCCATTTACCTTTGCCCTTCTGACTAGCTAGGAAAGCTTGATCTGCAACATGCATACTAGACATGTTCTGCCTAGACTGATCTTCTTGCAATAGAACAAAAACTAACTCCTCAAATGACAAGGCATTTAAATTTTTTTTCATCATCAAACAAAGAGTAGAAGCAAAACTCTGATATGAATGAGGAAGACAATTTAGAATGGTTTGCACAAGTGAGCTATCTGGTATAACTTCATGAGCAGAAAATCAATTGTTCCTTCAAATCCTTGATCTTTGTCAGAAAACTATCCATAGAATCACCTTCATCAGGAAGACAATTTAGAATGGTTTGCACAAGTGAGCTATCTGGTATAACTTCATGAGCAGAAAATCAATTGTTCCTTCAAATCCTTGATCTTTATCAGAAAACTATCCATAGAATCACCCTCATTCATATGCTCATTCTCCAACTGTTTTCGAAGGTAAGCAACATGAGCCTCATTCCTAGCTTAGTACAATGTGGTAAGTATATCCCAAGAATCCTTTGTTGTTCTGTAAGAGCGAATGTGAGGAATAATGGTACGTTTGAGAGACAAGGCTATCAGTGCATATGCCTGAGCATCTCTGCCATCCCAACGAATTTGCTCTATAGTAGGTGCAGCACGAACAAGAATGTGAAGAATATCAACATCTTCAACGCCATCTGCATCAGCTTCAATACATGTATTTGTAGGTGTAATAGGACGTTTTTCAACACCCTGCACAATGTTCCATAGTCCTTTTGCAACCAATACATGTCGCATCATATAAGACGACAATGGGTAATTGGTACCATCCAACTTATCCTCAATATCCAACATACGGAATACATCACTGCTTTCAACCATGGCCATTGACTAAAATACCCTGATGGAGAAAAATGATTGTATCAAAAAAAGTTGAAAAGAAGTACCCTGATGAGTTCTGCTAAACCTGTTACAGACTTCAAGACGCTTATACTAGCGAACCAAAATTGGTATATATCTATGGCATAAGAAGACAAAATACCCTACATAAGCACTACGATAATGTATTTGGAGGCCGAAACGAGCTTAGATCGCAATTTTGGCACAAAGTGCCCCGGCAGTCCTAGTGTGTTCACACACATCACTACCTAAAGATATCAACACCAAGGGTTGGGACCAAGTTAAGGTTGTTCTCATGAGGGTTAGCCCAAAGGATTCGTATTGCACAAAAAAGTCATCAACTTGTTTCGTTCACAACACTTGTTTGAACTCGGCAATATGGTCATAGGGCTCTCTCGTGCCGTCATAATGATTTCTCATGCATTTAGACACCTGCATTGGTATTAACCTTCTTGCTGGCTCTGGGGGTCTGATCACTATTGGGACTATTGATCTTAGTGGGTGCATCCCTAGTCCTACACCTAGTTGTGGTCTTGGCCTCATGGGTGGTCTATTCGTATTTCCTATCCCTAGGTTAGCTTGGTTGTGGTTCCTAGCATGGTGAACTGAACATGGGTTCTGGTGGGGATGCTTAGTTGACTTGTTTGTCCTGACAAGGTGTTCTTCGTTCCTTGATGGGATCCAAAAGGGTTTTGCGAGGTAGTTGGCTTCTCTCGAGGAGGGAATACAGGCAATCCCATGTATTTTATCTAAGACCTATTGACTTCATCTATGGGCCAATATCTCCTTTGATTTTGATCTAAGTATGTGACTCTCGACTCATTCTCAGGATCCTTCAACTCATATATAGTTAGTGGGTTTACTCCTTCTCCCCATCTGAGTGAGTCGATTTGTAAAATTAAGTATGATCCATGGATCAAATATACATCCACCAAGCAATCATCTTGAGGTATTAGATCCCCTCTCAAGACTTGAGTCACTATGGACTTGCCCCCAAGTGCATGAAGTGGTGGATTAATGCACGTTTAATTATCAATCTGAGTGATTAGACGTATCAAGTGTATGAAGACATATGCACACATGATGGGAAGTAAAGTATCAATGCTATAATGCATGTGACTTGTCTCAACTACCTCTCCAACTCACTAAGTCTCTGAAAATGCACGTCATGATACCTATTACAACAGTAAGCACAAATTCAAACTTTTCTCTCAGCTCAAATCTCCGAGTATGGTCAAAAGCTCATTTCAAAGCTCTCAATCACATGCATCTAATGGTGGTATTTTTAGTCGATACTTACAAATGTACTTCAAGTTATGAGCAAATTAGTGGATGGTGGGAAACACGAGCACCTGCTCCACAACTGCTCAAGTCTCACAAATACACTATAGCAATCCAAAAGTGATGGGAAGGGGTAGAAAAGATCTTGGAGAAGAAGATAACATCATAAAAGAGGCAAATTCGAAATTCAGCTTCAATTCTCACAATGGCAAAAAGTTCTTTAGAATCACTAAGTGACTTATATACATGTGCCCTAAAATTGGTCCTTTCACACAAGAGACCGGAAATTTTATTGAAAAGAACTAAATTCGTACTACGTTACAAGGGTTATGTCACAATAGTAGGGATTCTTGCATCTAGAGGACTCCTCTAGTGCATTTACATGGCTTCATGAGGTTTTTATAGGAATTTGAAGAAGAAAATTTATGCCCAAAATTTGAAAATTTTTGGGGCTCCCTTTTCCGTGCTTCTTTAATATGCAACCGTTGCGATTGCGATTGTGATTGCGATTGGGATTGAAATGAGCTCGAGTGTGATCGGGTGGGTGAGAATTGCTTGTAAATCTTCACAAATAATAAAGTTCTATCTCTCTTCTTGTTATGCGCATACTTTGTTTATCTTCCTTATATCTTGTTGTGTTGAGTTCTATTATTCTATGTGGGATTGTGATTGAAGATTAAGAGATTTGTTACAAGTGGTATCAGAGCAAAGTTGGATTCCGGGGCAAGATGCAAGATTTGTAGAAGAAGACAGAAGAGCAAGGTGAGCTTATCCGTAGACTGAATGTTGAATTACATAAAGAAAGATACAACAAACAAAAAGAGGGTATTACAAATGCTTTCACAGACTTCAATGATGAAGGTGGTAATTGTGTGGGCACATTGAATGCACATAGAGCTAGACAACAACATGAACCAGAAGATGATGATGATGCACATGAGTCTTCACTTAAGCAAGTCTTTAAAAGAGCACTATTAAATGAATTTGATGGTGAGAAGAAAATTGGAGAGAATCTTGAAGCATGGATTCAGGAACTTGAAGATTTCTTTGATCTGTATGTGTTTATGAAGGAATCAAAAGCAAAGGTGGCAATTCTACATCTGCGAGGAGTCCCCAAACTGTGGTGGAAATCATACATGCAGACAAGAGCATGTGAAGGGCCATCATGGATAGAGTTTCAAGAGCAAGCAAAGAATCGTTATTGTTCAGATGGAAAACTATTTCAGCAAATCAGAATGGATAGAGGTCAACTGACTCTATTAATATTCAAGGAAGACAATAAGCCAAAGTAGATTTATACATCTAAGAAGCAAGAACCTGTGCATTGGCAACATGATTCTAATTTCTTGGAACGGGCTAGAAGATTGGGACTTTGCTTTAAATGTGGAGAATAGGGACATCACACTTTTGAATTTCCAAACAAGGCCATCAACCATTCTATGTAGACGAAGATAGATCATCTAGGAGAGGAAAACAAAACGATTGAGGAAGAAACTGATCAAGGTAAGTGTTCTAACCCTAGACTTCAATGCACGACAACTTCATCTCATTCAAGGGCACCCATGATTAGGATTATGGGGAACATATCCTCACATAAGGTTAGTTTCTTGATTGATTCGGGTAGTACAAATTGTTTCCTTTCATTCAAGTTGGTAGAGGCTTTGGGATCACTTATTGAGATGCAGACCAAAAGACATGTACAGATGGCTAATGGTAGGATACACTATACTTGAGGATGTATTGAGAATCTTGATTTTATTTTAGGTGAATATAAGTTTTTGGGTACCTTCCATATAATTGAAATGTGGTCTGAATATGTTAGAAAACTTTTAGATAAGTATGAAGACGTATTTCTTGATGATCTACTGGGCATGCCTCCTCCTAGGAAAATTGACCATGCTATAGACCTCTATCCAGGAAGTGAGCCTTATTCTAGAGCACCTTATAGGTTCAATATTGATGAATTGAAAGAGTTGAAGCTCCAACTAGATGATCATTGAAGAAGGGGTTGATAAGACCTAGTGTTTCACCTTGGGGAGCACGTGTTTTGTTTCAGAAAAAGAAAGATGGATCATACAGACTTTGTATTGAATATAGGGGATTGAACAAGAAAACCATTATGAATAAGTACCCATTTCCAAAAGTGAATTACTGAGTCAATTGAGTGGTGCCATAGTATACACTAAAATTGACTTAAAGTCGGGGTATCACCAAATCATATTAAAGTCTGAGGACATATGCCAAAACTGCTTTTAGAACAAGATATGGTCATTATGAGTTCACAGTTTTGCCTTTTTTATTGACAAATGCTCCTACTACATTTATGATTTTGATGAATAATGTGTTTCATGAATATCTCGATGAATTTATTTTAGTCTTTCGTGATGATATTTTTGTATATTCTAAGGACGATGATGAACATGCATTGCTTCTCAGGAAGACTTTATAGAAACTTAGAGAGCATAAACTATATGGTAAGATGAGTAAACTTTTTTTGGCAAAGGGGGAAGTGACTTATTTGGCGAGATTTATTGTTAAGGAAGGGATTCACATAGATCCTGAGAAGGTTAAAAGCATAGCTGCCTGGCCTACACCCAAATGTGTGAGAAGCTTCCTTAGTTTGGCACAATATGAGAGGGCACACATTAGGGAGTTTTCTCAAATTGCAAATGATCTTATAGAATTGACCAAGAAAAACAAGGACTTCACATGTAACGATGAGTATCAAAATGCATTTGAAAAATGCTTCTCACACATTTGGCCTACACCCAAATGTGTGAGAAGCTTCCTTAGTTTGGCACAATATGAGAGGGCACACATTAGGGAGTTTTCTCAAATTGCAAATGATCTTATAGAATTGACCAAGAAAAACAAGGACTTCACATGTAACGATGAGTATCAAAATGCATTTGAAGAATTAAAACCAAAAATGATTGAAAATTGTGTGCTAAAGATACTTGACTTAGGGAAACCATTTATTGTCGCATGTGATGCTAATGGAAGTCAAATCGAAAATGTACATTCACAAGAAGGAAAGGTAGTGGCTTATGAGTCAAGGAAACTAAGGAAACATGAATTAAATTATACAACACATGACTTGCAAATGCTTGCGGTTGTTCATGCGCTTAAAGATTGGAGACACTTTTTGCTTGGAGTAAAGTTTGAATTAAGAACAGATCATGAGAGCCTTAAATATATATTTACTCAACCTTTGCTTAACAATAGACAAAAACCATGGATTGAATTATTAAGTGAATATGATTTTGATATTAAATACTTAGCAAGAAAAGAAAACAAAGTGTTTGATGTTTTGAGTCATAAACCTTTATGCAATTCAAATTTTGTTTTATCCTTTGATTTTGATATTAAAAAATAATTAAAAGAAGATCCAAAATTTTTGTATGAAAATCGAGGATCTATGTTTCAGGGAAAATTTCATTTGAAAAATAATGATTTATATTCTAATTCTCGTTTATGTATTTCTTTAGAATCTATTTTGAAAGAAAAGATTTTGCATGACTGTCATGATGCACCTTTCTCTGCACACCCTGGTTTTTCTAGGATTTATGCTAAAGTGAAAGCTTCATATTATTGGCCACGTATGAAATATGATACTAGGAGGTATGTGAAAGAATGTTTGAAATGTCAACAGGTTAAGGTGAAATTTAAAAAGAGTCCTGGTATGTTACAACCATTAGATGTGCCTAATAAAAAATGGGAATCCATCTCTATGGATGTCATAACAAAGTTACTTGTGACGAGAATTGGGCATGATACCATATTTGTTGTTGTGGACCATCTTACAAAGATGGCACATTTTCTTCCCATGAGCAAAACTGATACAGCTATGCATGTTGCTAAGATTTTCATAAAAGAAACTTTTAGGTTACATGGTATACCTAAAAGTATAATTTTTTATAGAGATGCAAGGTTTATGTCTAATTCTTGGAAATAAACATTTTGATCCATAGGAACTGAATTACACATGAGTACTGCATTTCACCCTCAAACTGATGGTGAGATCAAGAGGGTTAACAGGGTGCTTGAGGATATGTTACATATGTATGTGAGTGATAGGCAAAACAATTGGACTGATATTTGCCTCTGGTTGAGTATGCATATAATAGTGCATGGCATTCATCTATTAAGATGACACCTTTTGAAATGATGTATGGCTATAATTGTTTGCTACCTCATTCACTTTTTAATTCACAAAATCAGGTAGAAGTATCCAAACAGATGCTTGAAAACATGGATTTGGAGCTGAATAAGGTAAAGAACAACATAAAAGATGCACAAAAATATCAAAAGTTATATCATGATCTAAAAAAAAGACACCTAGAATTCAAAATAAATGATCTGATTTTTTGAAAGTGAACCCTTCTAAATCAAATTTGGTTTTAGGCAAAGATCATCAATTGTCTCCGCGTTATGTTGTTCCTTTTAAAATCTCAAAGAAGGTGGTTTTTGTTGCATATTTACTTGATCTGCTTAACACTTTGAAAATACATCCATTTTTCCATGTTGGATTACTTAAAAAGTATGTTCCTAATGCTAATCACGTTTTGCAAGACAAATCTAAGTTGAAGGAAGATGCCACTTTTGAGCTTGAACCAAAAGTTATACTGGATAGGAGAATCATAAATCTTAGGAATCATGAAATAGTGGAAATTTTAGTTAAGTGGTTTGCATATCCTTTTGAAGATTCAACATGGGTTGGTTTAGACGAGTTTATGGAACATTATCCTTCTTTCCAACTCTGAGGACAAAGTTCTTCAAAAAGGGGGAGAATTGTAAGATACCACATTGATTTTCCAAAGAAAAAAAAAGATGTGTAGTTAATAGTGAAATTTTGTGTTTAGGATATTCTGATCATGTCCCCAAAATTCTGTAGCAATAAGTTTTTACATTCTCCCTCATGAAATTTGTGTGTTAAATTTGAGCATGAAGATTAAGGGATAAAAAAGAGTGTTGTATGAGAGAAAGGTAGAGTACTCTTGGTAGAAAAACTTTACCTGATTGAAGTTTTTGTAGTTCCTATGTTTTATGTCTCATTTGGTTGCATAAAGATAGGTTAATGAATAGATTTTTCATGTTTTTTCATCTCTCTCTAGAATTTTCGATTTTGTAGGACTCAAAATTGATATTTGGAAGCAAATTAGGACATAGGGCATCTCTAATGCTATTATACAGCTCAAAGAATTGGATATGTTTGTGTCTCACAAGCTTACGTTAATTCCTCAACGTTTTTGAGTTAAAAGGCTCGGAAAAGTGTGGTTTTTAGGTACTTTATAAAAAAAGAAGCCTTGATTCATCTTATTCATGTTCGTGGATTTAGAAAACACTCATGGGTATGCGGGTTTTTTCGGATGATTGACATGTGTGTGATGTGTTGCAGGGATTGCCTCTATTTTTGTAGGTACAATTCTTGAGGTGGACATGAAAAGTAGACGCATGTGTGGTCTAGAAATCTTGCATGAGACATGTAAAAAGATGCTACCTTGGAGCATGCAGATTGGAGGAGTGCATGTCTAGGAAGGCATGATCAGTTGTGTGTTGGTAGAAGGGAATTCCAAAAAGATGAAGACTCAGAGCTAGGGAGATTATGGTCGTGCACTAATGGTGTAGCTCAGTGATGAGTAGCACCTCATTTAATGTCAATCCGGGAACACATGAGGATGGTATGAAGACCTCGAACAAGTGATGGCACAAGTGTGTGAGTGAGAAGCACACTAGCATGCACACACATACACATATGCGCACACACGGTAAGACAAAGAGAGAAACAATGGAGTTCTTTAGATTACTCCAAAAAGTCTCATACAAGTTTAAATCTATTACAAGCTAAGCTCAAAAATGAGCTCTCTAGCTCTATTTATAGTTTTTGACTAACTTTGGTCTTGCCCAGACCTAGTGTCCTGCCTAGTTAAAAATTAGGTTCTAGGGCTATTTTGGGGGCTCAAACGAGCTCTGAAAATTATGAAAATAGATACATAAATACTACTAGTACTTCTCAAGCTCGAGGACTCCTTGACTTGCACAAAATGGAGTAGGAATAGTAAAAAATGGTATTTACAATGAAGTGAAGTGACTACAATCACTATTTGGGAAATATTGTTACATGGAAAAGTTATGGGGCCTATTTGATTGATCTGCGTTGACTACTTTGCCTGCTTGTTTCTTGCTCCGACTCCCTTCTTTGGCTTCCTTGTCTTGTGGGTCCTTGGGTGTCTTGGCTGCTGCTAACACATCCCCTCTCTCGCGTCTATCGTCTCTGACAGACCCTTGTTTGGCTGAGCGTGTGACATAGTACTGAACCACATCTGAAGCTAGGTGATGTTCTTCCAGCCGCAGCCCCTGTGCTAGGTCTGTTAATAATGCATCCCAATCTACTGGCCCTGGAATGTCCGGATGTGGCAATCGCAATTGATCTGAGTGTAAGGTCCTCTCCGCAACGAATAGTTGGAGGAGATGTGAGGGTCTGGGTACGAATATTTCAAAGTGGTATTCCCAGAACCCTGTGATGAACATCTCCTCGAAAGTTTGTTTGTAGCAAGATGGGAGGTACTTTATTCTTGTGTGCCAAGCATATATTACCTTGATTGAGGGGGTTGTGCTCATATCATACACCAGGACTAGGTTGCCAGCAGTGAAGCTGACTCCTAAGAAATGTGGGTCTTTGATGTTTTTGAATGTTCTGAATGTGATCAACATTAGTTCAAATATCTTCATACACATTTGAGCCATCACATCAGGGGTGTTCCGTAGTCTAAGACTCTAGTGACGGATGGTAGAAATCATATATGCCACCGAGGGCTGTCCTTGTGGAGGTGCCAAATACACATAATTCAACCATTTTTGCACAGCCTTTGACGCTCTTGACAGCAATGGCAAACTCGGGCCAGGCACATTTGCGGAGGACTGGAACATAACATGGATTATACTTGATAAATAAGGGCATGTTGTTCCATGTGCGGACCATTTCTGGATATGTTTCAAGGAGACGAATCCGCCAGGTGGGTTGGAAGGTTGATCCTTTTTTCGCACATTCAGGTAGATCTTTAGGACCAAATTGAGTGGCGAAAGTCAGGGCTTTGCCACATTTTCGTTGAATCTCTGCATTGTAATCTGCTAAGAGCACACAGTAAGGCACATATTGAGCATCGTTTGTTCCTATCCAGCGGTGGTGTGACATGTGCCTGAAGTACTTGAAGTTTATGATAGTGTCCTCCAGTTTAGCCATTGATTGGATTTGGACTACGACTCGATCTTCATGGGTTTTCGCGGTCTTTTCGAGTTTCTGAAGCCATTCGGGTGCTTTGACTTCTAGGGTGTCCATTCCTTCCGAGGTTTGCTGGCCGCTCGGAATAGGCATAGGAACATATGGTTCCTCATATGACTCATCCACTTCGATGGGCACCAATTCGTCTGGCTCTAGTTCGATTGGAGAGGGTTGTCTTTCAAACTCAAGTAGCTTCTTTTGCAATTCTTCCACCTTCTCCTTTAGGGCCATAATTGGAGAGGGTTGTCTTTCATAATTGGATGGGGAAGGGAAAGGGGATCGTGAATGAGGTGGAATCAAGTGGTGATGTGGGTGGAGGGGGTATGGGAGATTGTGGTTGTGTGTGGGGAGGGAGTGATGCTATGGCTGGTGATGTCTCCATTGTGTCAAAAGTGTGTGTGCTGTGTAAATGGGAATGGAAGGCGGGGTGCATGTGATGTTCATGAATAGCGTGGTGAACATAGGCATGGTAACCCATCCAAGTTGGATGCCTGGAGAGAGAGGAATTCCCATAACATATGTGGTGATCGTGGAAGTTGGGTTGGTTGTGTCACGGGCCGAAGTGAATTGTGCAGTGAGAGGTGAGGAGTGTGGTGATGGTGGTGCTGCCTGATGTTCTTCCGTCTGTGTGGTATCTGCTGGTGTCGATACATCTATGTGAATTTGCTTGCCAGAGTGCATGGGGCGGGTAGGCACTCGTTTCTCAAAGCGATGAATATAAGCAAGAGCCGAATGAATAGCTTCATCCAGGCCAAGTGCGTCCGCATGAAGATTCATGGACTCAATAAATAGTTCATCTACGCCTTCCTCTCCTAACATTTGGCTTATCAACATCTTCCCTGTTTCGAGTGACAGCTTGTGATGCTCCTGAACCTGCTTCATGGTTTCATACAATCTTTTTATTTGTGCCGAATAAGCTGGGGCACCAACTAGTGCTGAGGTTTCTTCTTGTTCCTGGTCGTGTTCCTCTTCCGTTTCTTCTTCATCTTCATCTACTTCCACTACTTCAAGTTGGGTAGGAACGGAAATTCTTGTGGTTGGTTGTGGTCCCCGGGTCTGCTCTTCCTCCGTCTCTAGGTTAGCCTCATTAATCATTTGGGCAATTTGTTCATCTGTCAAATCATCCAGGGTGTAGCCATGTGGGAACTCCAAGTCCGATGGAATCGGAGGGAAAACCAAATTGGGTCCTTCTACACTTTGTCTGGGTAAGCGAATAGTAAATGGACTGACACATCTGGTCTGAGGTGGTGTCACCTCTCGTGTGAAGGTAAACAAGCTACAATTTATGATGAGCTCAAACTAAACCATCTTTTGGAAAGGAGGAATGTTATATTTTGCCCAAAATACAGCCTTCACATACATGTTTACAAGGTGCCTTAAGTTTGGGAAGTGAAGACACTATTTCAGATTTCTATAGGCATAACAAAGTAGTGAAATTTAGATGACCAAAGCATGCATGCCAAAACTTTGCATCTGAGATAGCCCAAGAATCTTGAACTACACATGCTGAATCATTCACATATTTTTCATACTTTATGAGCTTATACAACCCACGACATAAAATTCCATAAGCAATAATAACATCACCATTTGAGAGATCATGAATTGTACATCTCTCATCAACAAATTTGATAACAAAGCCAATCTTGGCTAATTATGAAATTAACAATAGTTTTTTCTTGATCCCTAGTACATACAAAGAGCATCTCACACTATGAAAGAAGTACCATCAATAGTATTCAGAATGATCTTACCAACTCCCATTATAGGATAAGAGGAGTTGTTAGCACATGTGATAGTATTCCCTATAGGGGAAAACTCAAGTGAATTGAAGAAACTACATTGGGAGGTAATATGTTTGGTTGCCCCGCTATCAAAGTACCAAACATTTGAGTATACTACGGACATAGACTAGTCATGTGAAGATGCTCCATAGTTGCATATAGTAGTAAATGTCCATTCTTCATTCTGAACAAGATTATAAGACTCTATTTTAGGTGTAGAGGCATCTCCAACAACCATTCTTGTCTCTTCTTCTTTGCCTCTTTTGCAACCAATTTTGGAAAACTTTTTATGACATGCTCTTTCCCTTACAATACTCGCAAAATTGTTTCTGCTTTTCTGTTGTCTTCTCATCTTGTCTTCCTTCTTCGACTGTGCAAGATTAGTAGATTTTTGCTTACTAGTAGATGAGCTCCATTTACCTTTGCCCTATTGACTAGCTAAGAAAGCTTGATCTGCAACATGCATAATAGAATTTGTCTGCCTAGTCTGATCTTCCTACAACAAAATAGAGACTAACTCATCGAATGTTAATGCATTTGGATTGACTTTCATCATCAATCAAAGAGTAGAAGCAAAATTCCAATGAATCTAGAAGATCATTAAGAAGAGTTTGCACAAGTGAACTATCTGGCAAGACTCCATCTATAAAAATGAATTGCTCCTTCAAACTTTGATCTTTGTCAAAAAATTGTTCATAGAATCTCCTTCATTCATATGCTCACTCTCTAATTGGTTTCGGAAGTAAGAAACATGAGCCTCATTTCTTGCATGATATAAAGTTATAAGCATATCCCAAGCATCCTTTGCTATTTTGCAAGAGCGAATGTGAGAGATAATGGCATGTTTGACAGACAAAACTATCAATGCATGTGCTTGATAATCTCTGCCATCCCAACAAAGTTGCTTTTTAGTAGGTGCAATAGGGACCGGAACACGAACAAGAATTTGAAGATCATCATCTTCAATACCATCTACATCACCTTCAATAACTATAGTCGCAAGTGTAGTCGGACATTTTTTAACATTGTGCACAATATTCCACATCCTTTTTGCTACCAATAAATGAACCATTATATATGCCCACAATGGTTCATTAGTACCATCCAACCTATCCTCAATAGCCAACATACAAAATGCATCATTGCTTTTAGCCATGGACACTAACTAGATATCCTAATGTAGAAAACCACCATGTCAAGCTCTACTAAACATAAACTAGACTTCGAGGGCCTTGTATTGGCGAATCAAAACTTGTATTATGTTTGGCACAAAAGGATCATAGGCACTACAATAGTGTGTCTAGAAGCCAAAATGAGTTCATATCAAAATTTTGATGCCACACAACAAAGCTGTTTTGAACTCCTAATTGCCCCGAGTATGCTCACCAATTTTCATGCAATTTTGAGACTATGTGTGGAGGGGTGTTGATGACACCCTAGATGAAGCGGCAACCTACTTTGATCCCAATTGTTGGATTTTGAGTTCTTCGAAAGCACATGAACAATACAAGGAGGAAGAAGAAGAAGTTTGGAGCACAACACAATAATGTACCAAGTGAATGTACAAAGTTAAGTGACCTTTTAAGGTTATATGCATATATACAAGCCATGGGAAAAAACTTCCTAAAGAGGGAAAAAGGTTCCCCAATGATCCTAAGTGCGTTCACACACATTACTACCAAAATATATTAACAATAAAATAGGCCTTGGATAATGATTTGGATGGTTGGTCGAAATAGGCCTTGGATCACTACTCTTGCCTTCACATTTCATATCAAATAAGGTTGAGGAAGGAGATATGCTCTATGAAAGAATGTTGACCCTTTGATCTAGACATTTAAAATGCAGCCATGGATTCTTCTTTTGTCATCCACACGAATCTCGGGCCATCAAGTCATATTGTGCTCTGAAGGCATTATCTTGTTGTCCACCATTTAGCAAAAGCCACGTGGATCTGAGCTAGATACACTCTTGCTTTTGATGCCCTCTTAACACAACCTATAAAGGATGCTCCTCTTCGAGTTTACCCTCCTTTTGGAGAATTTTCTAGCTTCAACGTTACAACAAGAGGGAACAAAAAATTCACTTTGAAGTTCTCAAGGATCCATGATGTAGTAGTGAAAACTTCGAACCTTGGACTATGAAGTCCAAGGTTCAAAACGAGGAGTGCCACTTGATGTTAAGCCTTTAGAAAATGAAAGATAAGGACAATCCCCAAGAAGTGTGAGTTGTTCATTTGAAATTCAAGCTAAAATGAAAAGAATAGTTTGAAGATTTAACTTCCAAAAAAAAACATTGAAATTTGAGGAGTGGAACAAAGCTACTTCATAACCCACCTCTATCATCTTGTGAATTTTCTCTTTTAGCCCACGAATAGCAAGGCCGCCAATCGGGCGGCTTGCCTTTTGAGGAGGGCAAGGGTTCAAGCCCTCTATCTGTAGCTCGATAGCGTGTGGATTTAGGCCATGATCAAAACCACTTGTAAGTCCTTTGATTGTTTTCCTAGTATACTGCCTTCGAGTTTGTCTAATGCATCACCTGTGCTTGTGGAATACACCGGTGCTTGTGGAATACAGAAGGTCCCATGAGTACTATGTTGAATTTCACTTGTGTTGAGAAAAGGGGAGCAACAGACCCTAACCGCCTCACATGGAAGTGAGAGGCTCTTCCAAGAGGAGTTGCAAGAAGTGCAAACAACGCACACACACCCACGTCCATGAAAAATGGCACCATGGCCAACGTCAAAAGGAGCAAGGGAGGGCAATGCTCACACACAAGACAGTCCCAAATGCCAAACCCACACACATGGATCAATGCCTAGCACACAAGGAGAAATGTGGAAGCCAAATGATCCTTCTTTCCATTAGCATGGAGGCCCAAGGCCATGGCCAAGGGACCCCTCTTTACAAGAAATAGCCTCTATTTATAGGCTCAGTACAATTCCCCATGTGCTCCTTTTGACTAGTCAAAAAGGAGCACATGCCTAACTCATAAAGGATCTTTTCAAATTTCTTCTAACAACCAAATCTCATGCGAATATATAATACGTGCGCGTGGGGATTTCTAGACTCCTTGGAAAAGGTGACCATTTACAACAAGGCTCCAAAGCTTTAGTTTATGAGAGATATTAAAAAGTGTCTAAGGGAGGGTTCTTATGTGAAATCCTAAGTAGATACAAAAAGAGATATTATTTTGGTCTAGGGAGGGTTTCTATGCACAATTGTGGGTATATGCATACCCTACAACCCAACACTCTCCCCCCCCCCAGACTTTGTCGTCCTCAACAAAGCTAAGAGGAAAGGATCATACACAACTGAACTGGTTCAAGCTTGAGTCTTCAATTCTGAGAAGCTTCAGGTCTGCAAATCTTCCATTCTGCAGTTTACAGTCCTCAGGTCTCCATACTCTTCATTGATCTTCGAACATAATTGAACTTGATCCAAGTTGAAAACTTTAGGTTTTCAAAATCTGCAAGTCTTCAGTCTGCAAAGCTCCAGGCAGTAACTCTTCAACTCTGCATAATCTTCAAATCTGCAAGCCGTCAGTCCTTTCTGCAAATCTTCAATCTTCAAAGCTGGGCGACACAATCCCCTTGGGGGGCAGTCAGCCCAGCACTCATTCCACTATGCAGTCCTTTGTAAAGCTGGGAATGTCTTGTCAGGCACCTTGCAAACCTGAAATTGAACATACACAACAAGTAGACTGTTTCTATACAATATAACATGTAATTCAATTGGTAGTTTCCACTTCAGGGGACATCAAGTCCTTAGGACTACTCTTCTCGAGAGAAGTCGTCAAAAAAGTGTTCTTGTCCTATCTTTTATGGTGCCAACATATGGTCGTTCTTATCGTGGTGTCAACTAGGTTAGGTGTGATCTTCTTAGAATGAGAAAAAAGTTGGACATAGACAGGTAGGGAATGAGTTTGGTACAAACCTGCGTTAAACATTTCAAGAGTCATGCATGTGTCAACATTCAACTCCTCACCATCAAGTAATTTCTTGTCATATACTAGGGTCAATCTCAAAACTCATCTTTTATATCTTAGTATCTAGACGTGTGCATCCTGATTGACCTATCCACAGTTTATTTATGCTATGAGAAGCAAACGAATAGACATGACTTCCTTAAGTGTGAGTAATCCTGTGTGCTGTGTGAGTGCAGTAACAGGAAAGCATACATGTAACTGGGATAACTCCTCAAGGCACATGATCATAGAAAAAGAAGTAATTCCATCCTAGTGCTCCCAATCGTACAGATTTACAAGTGACCACAGAGAGCATAAATAGGAAAAAAAAAAAGAACAAGAAAATCCTCAAATCCTTGCTGCCTTGACATCAACAGAACACTCTAAAGATTAGAGGTTACCATCATTCCTCCTTCGAACTTGCCACAAGATTATCCAATGTCATCATAACTATCAAATCATCAAAAGGAGTCGGAAAGGATCAATGCTAAGTTCTATGTGTGTTGGCCTACCAGGAGCTTCAGTTACAACAGGTCAATACACTACCTCAGACATGAACATGTAGCGGTAGAGCTTGTAAAGTTTCGTTTCAAGGAGTCAGATGCAACATCAAACAAGTGGTTGTCACGAAGAAGTGCCATACAAAATTGCATACAATAGTTATGTGGACAGTCAATATATAGTTCCCCTCTGGATTCAAACAGAAAACGAGCATCTCAACTCATAAATAGAAGAAACAAACAGCGACCTATCTTGGAGATGGTTCGGTGCAATTTAAGACTTTCAACAACCATTCTACAAGATATATTAAGGGATCACAACAGGACGTTGTCCGCAACCATGTCAAGATTCAGCATCCTTGCAATGATACACTAGAACCACATCTGCAGACCATTTGGGGGAAAAAGACTACTTCAAGAGCCAACTCGTGCACCACCATTCGTCGGGGAGCCATAGCCAACTTTGAAGAAGAACCAGAGTGATAGCAACAGGAGTGCATCACAACGGTGGCGGATAAAGAGAGAACAGTACACCCCGAGTCATAGAATAAGAGGGCATGAGGAGTCCTTCAACCTGCACCCTAATACAACTCAAATCTCCAAACTGAGGCATCCGAGCTGGGAGGAATGCCTTCGCATGATCCAAAGCACTTTGGGAATCCAACGACTCGTTTCAAGCAAGACAAAGAGTCACCTGAAGAAGAACATAGAGCAGAGGCCACATATGTATAAGACCGGAGATTAGTGAAACCAAAAGGGGAAGTCCGAGCACTGCAAGGAGTATCCAGTAGTGACAAAATCTGCCAATCATGGGGAGCACCAGGCTAGACAAAACAAACCAAAATGGCAAACGGTCTTGGGAGCTTGAAAAAGCTTCTCACAATTCGTGCACAGAGCTCAATATAGAGCCAAGAACCAGATCCGTCAGATAGAAGGGTTGTGTAAGTTCGAACTCATAGTAAAGTACCTCGTGCAGCAGCCAACAGAGTCTGGAATAGCACCGATGGAAGATCCTAACCCGGGATGGTTTAGAGAATGGAAAATAAGGAGAGGAGTCTTCCCTCCCCCCTGTGCAAGGATTAGATGCACAACTGTGACACACAAAGCTTCTGTAGACAAGCATGCAACCGAACCTCAGACCCGCGATAGAGATTTCTCTCCTAGGAGCAATAGGGTAGCATCAGAGCTCAAGCCTGAGGAGGGGAAGCTCCAAGCTCTAATTCCCCAAAGCAACAGATGGCGAATGGACATGAAGCACAAGCGGGAGCAGACGAGCTCAATCCTGATGCACGAACGGCAAGGGGAGCGCATGAAGCTCAACCCAAAAAGTGGCTCAACGAGAGGGGTATGGCAGAGGATTGAATACGCCCAACAACTCACAAGTGAGAAACATCAAGTGAGATAGGGATGGTCACTTTCCCAACACACATGTACACCTCGATCCTCGATGTCATGCAAGACATTAAAGGGTGAGGGACGTAATGCAGTTTCCCCAAAACATCTTCAAATGCGAAAACAGCTCAAGGAATGGAGGGAAGAACCACGTCCCCCACATCACACATCCTTTTCTTCAAGATACTTATGGGGAATTTAAACTTCTAACAAGACTTCGTAGAAGCTCACCTTGTTTAAAACTTCTTTTTGTGATATATACGTTTTAATAACTGAAGAGAGGGAGGGACAATAATGAGTACCTACCCACCCCCTTTTCAAAAAGGCATCCAATTCAAGAAACGTCAGCATGGGGTTGATGCATGAGTGTGTATAGAGATGTGTGTATGAGAGAGTGAGAGAGGGAAGGGAGTAAGGGGTTGTTTTTGTGCAACAAACAGAAATAAAGATCTAAACTACTCAAAAATTAAAAGAAGAGAGGTACCCAAGGCCAACTGAAGGCCACACGGCTCCACAACTCAATCCAAGTGTGAGGTGCATCCACAAAGTGTAGGCATGGCAAGCTTGAAAAAACCCAACGGCTAAAGGCCGACGTCCCCGGCAACGGTGCCAAAATGTTGAGAAAAGGGGAGCAACAGACCCTAACCGCCTCACATGGAAGTGAGAGGCTCTTCCAAGAGGAGTTGCAAGAAGTGCAAACAACGCACACACACCCACGTCCATGAACAATGGCACCATGGCCAACGTCAAAAGGAGCAAGGGAGGGCAATGCTCACACACAAGGCAACCCCAAATGCCAAACCCACACACATGGATCAACACCTAGCACACAAGGAGAAATGTGGAAGCCAAATGATCCTTCTTTCCATTAGCATGGAGGCCCAAGCCATGGCCAAGGGACCCCTCTTTACAAGAAATAGCCTCTATTTATAGGCTCAGTACAATTCCCCATGTGCTCCTTTTGACTAGCCAAAAAGGAGCACATGCCTAACTCAAAAAGGATCTTTTCAAATTTCCTCTAACAACCAAATCTCATGCGAATATATAATACGTGCGCGTGGGGATTTCTAGACTCCTTGAAAAAGGTGACCATTTACAACAAGGCTCCAAAGCTTTAGTTTATGAGAAATATTAAAAAGTGTCTAAGGGAGGGTTCTTATGTGAAATCCTAAGTAGATACAAAAAGAGATATTATTTTGGTCTAGGGAGGGTTTCTATGCACAATTGTGGGTATGTGCATACCCTACAACCCAACAACTTGTTAAGTTGTTCTTTCCATTGATTGAAACTAAAAGGAGGGTAGCCTTCGGTCGAACTTCCTTTTAAGTTGTTCTTTTTTAAATTCAACATGAGTACTATGTTGAATTTCACTTGTTAAGTTGTTCTTTCCATTGAAACTAAAAAGGAGGTAGCCTTCGGTCGAACTTCCTCTTAAGAAAAAAATTTATATTTTAAATATAACTATAATAATTTTCCTCGTTTATATATAACTAAGTGTGGACTCACTTTGTCCAAGGGCACCACAAACGTATTGTGAGAGCATTCCATGCGGCGAAGGTCTATTAGCTTATAAGAATTGAATGATATTTTGGACCACGTAATAGCGTGTCGACTCTCTCTCTTTCTCTTGGAACAAAGGCTAGGTTCACACAGACACACAGACCAGTGAAACTTTGGATGTTTTTTTGCTATGATCTAGGTGGAACAATGAAAAAAGCAATGTTGTCGCTCCTTGGATGTTCACACAAAAGAGTGGAACAATGAAAACTATGATTTTAATTGCCACCCTATGTGAACAATATAGATATTAGAAAACTTTCCATCCATGTTACAGGGGAGTAGTCTTGGGAATGGTATGATCCTTCTCTTAGACTCATTCAGATGGGCACACACATATGTCTGCCATGTGTTCACATATAGATATTAGAAAACTTTCCATCCATGTTACATGGGGAGTAGTGTTGGGAGAATGGTATGATCCTTCTCTTAGACTCATTCAGATGGGCACACATATGGCTGCCATGTGGCACCCATGTGTGAAGCCGATTGGAGGCTCCTTTGTATGGCGAGAGAGAGAGAGAAAGAGAGAGAGACTTAACGTATGGTACGTGGCTAGGAGTAGCACTCAAAGATCTCCGTGTGAGCGCATGCAAGGGGAGCAAGCTCCCTCTCTCTTCACCCTCCTCTCAGGATTAGAAGAAAAATGAGAACCCTCTTCTTATGTACTCCTAGAAAAGGCGTTTTTCGCTCATATATGGGATATTTCACATCGTTGCCACTTCTTGGAGGAGATAAAGTCATCAAATTCAGAGTTTTTTCTTGATTTTGGGGGAGCAGAATCTTTACTATTGAGCAAGTATTGAGAGAAACAAAGGGCATATATATGTCATTGGGTTGTGCACATGGGTTGAGGGCAATTGGAGGAGCTAAAACACCATTGGAGAGACCTTCTTCAAGCTTCCAAAGTAACCTTCTCATGAAGAATTGCTTTTCACTTTATTACCTTGACATACTCATCTTCTCCGACCCATGGTTTGAAGCTCCAGCCTCTGATCAAAATGACTTCTGAGATGTTACAAAGCTATATTTCTAAACAAAGATCAACATCAATCATCACTTGATTTGGAGAAGTTTTGCTTGACCAAAATTCCTCTGTAGTATATTAGCAGATACTAGGCGATTGCTCTCGGGCCTAATTTTTTATTGTTTGGCATCAAAATCGACTTCTATCACTTGGCATGGAATCATAGCTTTCATTTCAAGCACGAATTGGCAAGGAGCAAAAGTGCATCAGTTTTGCTCAGTTTTTATGATGCTATTGCCACTTGCTTTTGGCATCATTTTTATTGGTTTTTGGTGTTGAGACCCCTCTCGGGCCAACCAAACATTTCAGATTTTCATTTGAGCATGGCAAGTATTGCAAATCAAAGCCTTGATGCTTCCAAGATCACTTTAATTTCACTTTGCAAGGCTTCAATTTATCAGAGAAGTGCTCTGGTGCCATTTTTCTCTCTTTTTTGCTTATAAAATTTACTTCCATTGGTTGTAAACACTCTAGTTAGTAAATGGGGGGAGCAAACATGGATTCTATGGATAAGAAACCTTTATAGAATACTTTTCCACCTAGAGAGAAACAACTAGAGGACTCGGACCATAGAATGGAAGAGGTAGAACAAGAGCAAGAAGTAGAGCAAAATGTAGAGCAAAAAGAACAACAAGAAGAGGAATACTCTTATGTATAGCTTTATGATGAGTTTGTCACACAAACAATTCATGGAGCTCAAGGAACAAACCCTTAGGTTAGAGAGGGACATTGGTAGCATGACCTCTCTCATAGAACAACTCAAGTCTTAGATGATCTCACTAGAGGATCACATTACCTCTTTCTTAGCTAGGAAGGAAAGAGAGATGCCTACTCTTCTTATAGTACATAGAGACGGTTAGGAAGGATGCACCTTTTCCTGGCAAGCATAAAGGAGAGAGTTCTAGGGAGAATCCCCTCTTGAAAGATCTCAAGCCATCAACCTTTATGGGGGATGACCATGCAAGAAATAAGGATGCGATCTATAGTTTCTTGCAAAAATGGAATGACTTGCATCAACTAAAGGGCACCCCACTTGAGTATCGTGTGCTAGAAGCAAGTCTCTTGCTTGGCCCATGAGCTTATAGGTGGTGGATGAGTCTCAAGGAGGTGAATTCCATCCGTACATACTGGACTCAGTTTGAAACTGTTTTCTTGAAAGAGTTTCTTCTTGAGAATGAGGCATAGAGGAATTGTGATGAGTGGGATAGGATCACTCAGAGATGTAGACCTTTTTCAGTCTACATCTCCCACTGTAATAATATTATACTAAAGCTTAAGGGATATATGATTTTCAAAAGATTAGAGGGTTTTTTAGGGGCTTAGACAAAGCCATCAAGAGAGAGGTAAGAAGAAATACAGTGAAGACCTTTGAGGAGGCGATCAAGTACACTTAAATTTATGAGGACCATAATCATCCTCAATATACTCCTATGGAGACAGATTAGCAAGAAACAATGATCACAAGGGCATAAGTTATCTATTGAGCAGTATGAGAGGGCCAAGAGAGAGAACTTGTGCTTTAGGTGCTTGTCTCCTAGCCATGCAGAGTGGAACTAGCCACTCAGGAAGGGGGAAGGGAGGACTAGGGAGTAGTAGTATGGCCCCTGATAAGGGAAAAAAGGAGGTCCACCTAGTACAGACACTTCCTATTCATGGAAGATCTAGCTACAAGGGAGTGGTGGACATTGATGATGCATGTTGTTTGACACAATCATTATGTTCACCTCAATTTGGATCACATAACCTATTTAAACTTCATGGTAGTGTGTACGAGACCAGGGTGTGAGTCATGAAAGATGACTCTACCACTCATAACTTCATAAACTATGATGTAGTCAATAAGTTTAAGATTCCCCAACAACCCAATGCACATAAATACATAGTATCTATGATAAAAGGGGAAGATAAAAGGATATGGGATACTATGGTATCCAATTTGGAAGTCAAGTTATAAGATTACACTAACCATGTGGACATCCAAATCATGAATATGGAGATGATAGACCCCGTGTTAGGAAGAGAGTGGCTATGGGGGTTGGGGGACACACTTAAATACAATTACGAAAACAACTCTCTTGAGTTTGTAAAGAATGGAAGTAAATTTTGTATACATGGAGAGAGAGATGTAGCTAGTGCATCTCTCATCTCATTTTTAAAGTTGTATAGTCTTTGCCATTTTGAGCATGTACGAGAGATCTTTGATGTATATTTTCATGCTAGAAATGTAAATATGGACAATAATTTTTACTATTATTTCTTGCAACAATGTGTTGTTAAAGGTTTAAAGGATCTTATGTCTGAATTTAAATATGTTTTTTCCCACTGGCTTACCTAGAGGGCTACCACTTGAGAGAGGGAACATTAACCATGCTATTGAGGTAGTTACTAACACTAACCCTATTTGCAAGCCACCTTATAGGCTTAGTGTTTCTTAGCATGAGGAGCTAGAGATGAAATTACAAGATTATTTAGATAAGGGCTTCATTAGACCTAGTAACTCACCTTGGGCATTGCCAATGCTCCTAGTTAAGAAGAAGGATGGCTCTATGAGATTATGCATATATTATAGGGCACTAAATAAGATAACTATAAAAAATCAATTTCCAATGCCTAGGTTGGAAGACCTATTTGATCAGTTACATCAAGCTAGGTATTTTACCAAGCTTAACCTTAGATCAAGATATCATCATATTAGAATTAGGGCAGAGTATGTTCCTAAAACTGCCTTTAGGACTAGATCGCTCATGAATAGTGTATTATGGCCTTATCTAGGGTAGTTTGTAGTAGACATTCTATACGATATTCTGATCTATAGTAGATCGGAACATGAACAATTAAAGCACTTGAAAAAAGTATTCCAAGTGTTGAGGGAAAGTTCACTCTTTGCCAAGGAGTCAAAGTGTGAATTTTTCAAAATAGAGGTTAGATACCTTGGCCATACAGTCTCCCAAGAGGGATTCCAGATGGATCGTGAAAAAGTAGGGGCTATTATGGAATGGAAACATCCCAAGAACTTGGAAGAGCTATATATCTTCCTAGGTTTATGAGGATTCTATCGAGGATTCATTAAAACTATGCCAAAATTGCTATCGTGATGATAGAACAACTTAAAGGGAAAGAGAAAGCCTTTCATTAGGGAGGCGAGCAGAAGAAAAGTATGGAGAAGTTGAAGATAGCAATTGCTACAACTCCACTTTTACGCATAGCAGATCCCAATAAACCCTTTGTGGTTGAGACTGACACGAGTGGTTTTATTTCAAGATGGTCGACCAATGACTTTTCAAAGTAAGAAACTAGAAGCTGCTCAAAAGAATTACCCTTTCTATGAGAAGGAGTTGTATGCATTTGTCCATGCTTTGAAAAAGTGGTATGATAGTGTTTGATCAAGAGAGCATTAAGTGGCTCTCTAAAGTAAAGTTTAATGTAGTGAATGACTCACTTAGCTTCATGCCTATGCTCAATGGACTGAGTTTTACTCAGATCACTAGTGAGTTACTTGAGTCCATTAGAGGGAAATGTAGGCTTGATCCTACATATTCCGAGATTTGGGAAGCCATAGAGAAAGAGGATCATGATATATGGGTTTCTAATGAGGATGGTGTATCGACGGGTACTCAAAAAGGATTCAAGTGGAAGAATTATGATATCCATGATGGGTATCTGTTACATAAAGGCAAGGTATCTATCCCTAGAGACCTTGAGATGAGACAACACATTCTGTATGAGTATCATGACACACCTAGTGTGGGACACCCAAGAGTTAACAAGACTTATGATCTTATTAAGAGGCAAGTTTACTGGCATGGATTTCATTAGGACATCCTAGAGTATGTGCTTAAATGCACTAAATGTTAGGTCGATAAAGTTGAAAGGTTGAGGATTGGAGGACTACTCCACCCATTGGATATTCCCAATGGGAAGTGGGAGAGTATCTCGATGGACTTTATACTAGGATTACCTAAGACACAGAGAGGGCACAAATCGGTCTAGGTAATTGTGGATAGGCTAACAAAAATGGCTAGGTTTATTTCGACATATTGTACATTGAAGACACCTGAGTTGGCTAGACTGTTTGTAGAGAACCTATACCGGTTATATGGCCTTCCTTTAGACATAGTCTTAGATTGGGATAGGAAGTTTACTAGCCACTTTTGGAGAGCAACCTTCAAAAGGTTGGATTCAAAACCTAGCATGAGTACATTCGAGCATCCACATTTGGATGGGCAAACAGGGAGGGTTAACCAAATCCTAGAGAATATGCTTCACGCATATGTGAATGAAATGCAAACTAATTGAGAAAGAGTACTTGCTTATAATAGAGTTTGCATGTAATGGTGCTAAGAACTCTTCTGCTGGGCATACTCCATTTATGTTTATGTATGGGTTTCAACCAAGAGCTCCTTATGCAATAGGATTGCAAAATGAAAAGGTCCAAGATACAAAGGACTTCTTGGAAGAGATGAACAATATGCTTAGGATTGCTAAGGACAACATTAGGAGATATTAAGATAGGGCTAGAGTCTATGCTTACCCTCAAAGGAGAGACATCAACTTTGAGGTAGGAGAGCAAGTCTATCTTAGAGTTCCATCTAGGCCTGAAACCATATCCTAAACTAATCTTGTAGGTATTGTGGACCATTCCCAATACTTAAGAGAATAGGAAAGATGGCTTGCTAGATCCAACTTCCATAGAATAGCCAAATCCATCCAATATTTCATGTTAGCCCGCTTAAGAAAAGGCTGAGTGAATTTGACAACCTCATTCCAGATACTGAGGTAGTAGAGCCTATTTTTGTTCAATCTGTTTCACATGAGCCTGAGAGCATACTACACAATTGAGAGAAACGGACGAGGAGTAAAGAGTTTCTAGTAAAGTGCAAAGATATTTCAAAAGATAATGCTACATGGGAGCAGGTTAGCACCCTTCAGAGACGGTTTCCTAACTTTAGATTACCTTCCCAAGGGTCTTCTTACGGGGAAGGATATGGGGAAACAACACAGAGATTTGACCATGTACACCGGATAGATGGGGATGTAGTGGGGTTATTATGTTAATAATTATCTCTTTCAATAGGACCTTCCAATACCATTTTTGAGGACAAAAATGGAATTAAGGGGAAGGAAATGTTACATGGGAGTAGCCTTGGGAGAATGGTATGACCCTTCTCTTAGACTCATTTAGATGGGCACACACATGGGTGCCATGTGGCACCCATGTGTGAAGCCAATTAGGGGCTTCTTTGCATGACAAGAGAGAGAGGAAGAGAGAGAGAGAGAGACTTAGTGTATGGTATGTGGATGGGAGGAGTAGCATTCTAGGGTCTCCAAGTGAACCTTCCATGTAATTATCCGGTGATCACTTTTCTACATCATCGTTCACAATACCTCGAGGAAGGCCCAAAAAGGAGGGCTGATTAGAGTTTACAACAATGTATGACACACTTGGAAAGCATATTTATTTTTTAAATGATTTGGTAGGTGGTACTATTAAGGGCAAGAGGGGGAGGCCACTACAATTCTTTTGATTTTTTTTTTGAGAGTACAATGAATTGGAAATACACACTCACACACCCAATCTTCTAAGGTAGAGGCACCCATCATGAGAGACTTATGGACACATCCAACCAAGACTTGAACTCAAGACTTCCTCCCATAGCTTCAAGGCGTCAACCACTAGGCTATGCGGATTCGGATGCAATTTTTTTGATTTTGTTTTGTGACATAGAAACAAAATTTCAATGCATCTCCGCCCTTTGTGAACAGGGTGTGCCAAATGTTTGTCTATCATTGGATGAAAGCCTTACGAAGAGAGTGCTGCCGCATATTATGAAGTGAGCCAAAAGCAACTTAGGGTGGAAGACCTGAAATCTGCGATTCTGAAACTTTTCTTTGATAATCCAACGATTATAATCATTTTGCGTTTTTTCTCAGTACGGTTTAGTGTGAATCGCTAAAGGGAAGATTTTGCAAAGAAATAACATCTAATCCCAAGACGCCAGGTCGTGTGGTTGGGTCCCTCGCCTCTTGAGGCGGGGGCGAGGGTTCGACCCCCCTGCGCTGCGGGATACTTGTAACTGCCTTCGGGCATTCAATCCAGGCCTTCGGGCGTTAATCTGCTGGGCCTCCGGGCCGTCCACCGTTGTATGCGCCTTCGGACCGTCTACCTTGCCTGCCCCTGTTCTTGTGGGATAAGGGGGGTCC
The DNA here is from genome assembly GCA_020310875.1 of Ceratopteris richardii. Taxonomy (NCBI): domain Eukaryota; kingdom Viridiplantae; phylum Streptophyta; class Polypodiopsida; order Polypodiales; family Pteridaceae; genus Ceratopteris; species Ceratopteris richardii. Next base: position 144,049,422 of record CM035420.1, on the reverse strand, counting down.
CATGGGTACTATGCCCTTCCTTGTACAGTTGTTCATTTCAAAGTTAAAGTCAGGGGGAGTAGGCCTCGGCCGAACCTCCATTTTAAAAAAAAAGAAATAACATCTCTCTGCTTCCGCCGGAACAGTCTGAACCCACCTACAGCGCTTGTTTGCGAGAATTTTTTTTTTGAAAGGATGTATTAACAATGGCGGCCCGAGGTGGCGATGATCGACTGTAAATGCCAGAAATGCGCGTGAGAGACACACGGAGATAAGAGCTCTCGAGTCCCATTCTCCTCTTCCACGGGGTCTGCATGCGGCCAAAATGGGAGAGGAAAATCATCGTCTTCCTGAGGCCGATGCGGAAGAGGATGTCGACGAACTGTCTCGTCGCCATGCTCAATATCGCATGGAAAACACTGTGTTGTCTGATCATCTCACGGTCAGTTCACGAGAGAGAGAGGATATATTAACGCAGTTAATTATGGCTTGCCAAACAATTACATTGTGAATAACTTGATACGATGTCTAGATAAGGCAACAAAATAAAAAGATCACCATCAAGTGAATGTGTCAACGCAGTGATGAAACATTGTGATGGCCTAGTACAATGGAAAATCCACTAGGAATTCAGGGAAGGTGGGTAGGTGCTGGTACCAGATATCAGAATCAATACATGAATTGTTACGAAAAGAAAGAGAAACCAAATCAAACGATATATTAACATGTTTAAAAAGACAAAATGACCCGCGAGACCAAAAAGCTACATCATATTGGATCTGGTACAATGACTGGGTAATGCTATCAACTGAAAGTGCCTAGAAGGCAATAAAAGATGTGATGAGAAATATGGGCAAACCACTAGGCATCTATTGGAGAGTAGCTCAACTTGATAACAGATGTCTCACATAGCTCATTGACGCATTACACGTTTATCTCTTGAGGAGTAGTGTATGACAGGGTGTCTCATCATGGCAAACCAGGATGAACCAAATCTTGGTTTGGAGCCTCCAACAATAGAGTGGGTCCCATATAGTCAAGGGTATCTGGATTGCTGTAGCTGAGTTGTGCAATCAAGCAATTCGTCTTTATAGTGAGAGACTTCTTCCAGCATTTATCCATTTGACTACGCAATGATGGCTGGCCTAAAGGAATCTGACGGGTGGCTGAATTTGTCTTCTTTGGTATCTGCATAAGGTTCTCGCTATGTTTCCCTAACTATGGCAAGAACAGGTCCAAACATTGTTGGTCTTTATGTCTTGTAACTCTTAAAGGCCCAAATTCTTTTTCAAGTAGGCAGTAAAAATGACTATGGATCTCATTGTATGCTGGGCAGTCCCGTATGTAATACATCTCTGTCCCAAGCTCTCTTTAACATACATGCAAGCTATGGCCTCAGCTTGTATTCTATATCTGTGAGTCTTCATTTTAAGCTGGTGGGAGGATTTGCATATTTTCCCAATACCATAATGATATCCATGGGATAATTGTGTATATATTTTCCTTGGCCTGATTACAAAACCATGTGCAGTGAGCTGGAGAAAATGTTTTCTTCATAAAGCCATTTTTTTTGGTGCCAAACTTGTGTACCAGCTCCGTCTCATGTTAACTTGGCATCAAGCTAAATCAAAGCTTGACAAACGAGTCACCAATGTCTATTTATCTCTATGAGTGTGAGGGTAAGAGTGGCGTGCCTCCAAGGAATAATGGTATGAGGATAGTTTGTCCACACAAGAACTGTGTTCCCTTAACCATGATGTCGTATGACCATATTGGAATGTTTTGTCTCCATTCAAATTCAAGTTATGGGAGAACTTGACATAAATTTGAGCATGTCTATCACTTGGGAGGTCCTGTAGCTCTAGCTGGGAATGGATTGAACTGATGCAGTGACTACCTCACTCTTCAAATGAAAAGAAGCTAACTTTGCATGAACAATCTCAAGTGGCATTGTCACAACTTCTTTTGCTGCAGAACTCACGAAGAGAGAGATGACTTATAGAGATGCATGATCTTGGTTAACCTCGTTGTATAGAGGTGTCTTCTAGTCTGATTCTCTACTCTTCATCATGTGAATGGATTGAAGAAAAATAGGCTCTATAACCTCACTATCAAGAATGAGATTGTTAAATTCAATAAGACATGAAAGTTTAGATAGATATGTCCATATTCATGTAGTTGGAATTGGTAAGCCCTCCTTTCTATTATCTCCAGTATTGGGAAAGAACCACAATACCTAGGAGATGGCTTAAGACAAGGTCATGTTGTTATGATCTTAGACCTAAATATAACTTATAAGTCATAAGATAGACTTGCCCTCGTATCTCAAAATTGATCTCTTCTTTGAGGATCCACTTAGGCTAGTGCTTTCCTTTTCAAGTTTAAACATACTGTTCCTAACTTTCAAGAAGTCCTTTGTAAATTGGACTCTCTCATTCTTCAGTTCTATTGCATAAGGAGCTCTTGGCTGAAATCTCTACACAAGCATAAATGAACTCTATCGAGGGAAGAGTGCTTTCCATTGTTGTATACAAGCTTTAATATAGTGGTACCCTTCCCAATTAGTTTGTTGTTCATTTTTTGTAGAGGCACAAGTTGACTTGAACCCTTGGGTAAATATGCTCACTACCTTGGGAGACTACTCCCTTGACCTTCCGGACTGGGCAACCACATGACTTGGCGACCACCCGATACAATTGCTATTGCTATCGGGGACACCTACAGGCAACCACCTCAAGGCCACCTTGTTGGGGGACCTCCTCCCACAACCTCAAGTAACCACCTCACATGGTAAGGTGGTTGCCTGTAGGAGATCCTCCTCATGAATCTCTTACAGGCAACCACCTCAAGGCCACCTTGTTTGGGCAGCTCCTCCCACAACCTCGGGCGACCACCTCACATGGTGAAGTGCCACTTGGATGACCATCCTCATCAAGGACAACTACCTATGGGCCACTCTTGTTCCACCCAATGGGCCACCCCAGGTGGCTGCAGGCTGACATTGGCAAAGGCTTGGGCTAGTGCACCCTTGACCACTACATCTTCTCTGGCCATGGAGGCTTCCCCATGCAACCAAAATCTTTAGCCACTCCCAAGGCTATAAAAAGGGATGAAGGCTTTATGCCAGAATAGGAGAATAGGAGAGACTCCAAACAACAATAAACTTCATGCTCATGTACTTCATTTCTGTAGCTATCTAGCACTTGTACTCCTCCTAAGCATATTTGTGTGGCAAGCTCCTCCTACACAACAAGGAAGTCCTTGCAAGAGGTGCTTGCCTAGAGGGTAACCTTGGGTTGGTGTTAGCAAGGAGTCTATGCTGCACATCCATCTTGCTAAAGGTTGTGTATTTTCTTAAAAGTAAGGCATGTTATATGTTCCTCATTGATTTACCTCCTAGTTATGCAGACCTCATTGATTTAGCATACCTTTGCGGCAAGCTCCTCCTACACAACAACAATGTCCTTGCCAAAGGTGCTTGCCTAGAGGGTAACCTTGGGTTGGTGTTCGCAAGGAGTTTCTGCTGCACATCCATCTTGCTAAAGGCTGTGTATTTTCTTTAATGTAAGCCATGTTATGCGTTCCGCATTGATTTGCCTCCTAGTTAGGTTCTTCCTCATCCTTAGTGTAATGTGTGTGATTCTAACTTAAGTACAAGTGTAGTTGAACATTGAGCTCTTCTTGTTGAATGTTTATTAGTGTTCTAGTTCAAGTGTCTAGAACTGCTCCGAGAGTAAAGTGCATACTCCACTTCTTAAAACCCACATGCTATTTCACCATCTAAAGGTTAAATTTGGCATACCCGGTGGGACAAGGCTCTTGGAGTTGCTGTTTCCTAAAGTTACCATCTTATCCCTTACCACTTTCTAAAGCACTACCACTCACCGAAGATCATTAGAGTGGGCAACTATTTGTCAACCAACTTCCTCAAGGTTGGGTGACCTCCCTTCTCAGACTAGGCTTCCCTTAGGAATGGGTGACCCGTCCTAATCTCTTTCCATGTGACGAGAAGACCTTACCTATCCTTATCATAGGCAACTATCTCCCAAGGTGGGTGATTTGTCTAGAGTGGGCAACTTGCAACTTTTTCTTAGGTTCGGCCACTCCTCCGTTGTGCAATTTCTCTAGAATTACTTCCAAGGTTATGCTCCTTCCTCAATCTTGGCCACTAGGGTCCTTTGTGCCCCTTCTTCCATCATCCCCACCCTTTATACTAACGTTCATAATGGTCCATGACACATACTAGAAGTAAAAGAGAAGGTCAGTTAAGTCCGAAGAAGACACCTATCAAAAGTTACTATAGAAGGAAGACTAAGCATTACTTCACCCCAATCAAAAGATCGACCTCGACAAATGTACCGAGATGCTTAGTTTCTTCTTGAGACGAGAGCAAGTATGGGGCAACTTGCAACACAGAGCCAGTTTCCTTTTCCTTGATAAAGAGCAAGGATCAAACTTAGAAGGTATGGTAGAAGAACTCTCATCCCTCTTATCTAAGATTAACATTCGATTACCTTTACCTATAGACACCTCCCATAAAATCCAAGGTAACATAGACTTCTTCCAAGCATACATAGAAGCTATTGATCCCAGCTACCAAGAAGGAGCAACATATCCCATGATAGACTTGGAAGTGAGTCTTCTTGCAATGGATGACAAAAGTACAAACCTGGCAATGTTTTGCACTTCATGTAGATGATAGTCAACAAGACAAGAAACCAAAGGGAGTCACTATAATGGAATCTGTGACATCAAGCAAACTGTTTAAGGACAAAAGAGGCCGCGGAAGGTTCTCTTAGGCAAGTTGGAACACATAAGCCCATTATAAGAAGCAGTGGGACTAAGAAGATGGAAATTAGAACTACTAGGAATGAATACCTCAAGGGCAATACTCTACAAGAAGCTTGGAGAATATGGCCCACTTAGTATAATAAATAGCACAACCATTGTATATATCATCATCATGGTCTACATTTTGACTTAGGGTATTGTAGTTGGAATCTCCAACCCATCCTTTCAATTGTAGGTCTCTTCTATCTTCTCAAATAAATTCAACAAGCTCCTCATGTCATACCTCGGGCAACCTTCTCCTTTACTATGATTGGGAGACGTTTCTCTCCTTTGAGGTATTTTGGGAGACTTCTTTGTTGATGTATGAACGACAACCTTCTCTGTGGATCTCTTCTTCTCTTTGATAGGAAACTCTTCTTCTCATGGATCCCTCCTCTTCTCCAAGTGGTTCTTCTCCTCTGTGTTCTTCTTAGTGTCTCCTCCTCTTCGCTAAGATAAACTATTCTTCTTCTATTGAAATTCTCTTCTTCTCCTAGATGCACTACTCTTTTCAATGGATTCCTCCTTTCCCTCCTCACCTGTATATCTCATCTCTTCTCCCTCGAGCAATGACTCTCCTCCAAGGGGTTGAATATTTGGTTTCTTCCTCCCTCGAGTGCTTAATTCCCTTTGTCTTCTTTATCCCCTCTCCTATATGTCGATGATCTTTCCTCCATGTGTATGTGTAGTCCTCTCCAGGATGGTTAAGCTATAGTGGAGGTCAATCTATAGAGGCACATGTTGAACTAAACCTTGGGGTAGCTACCCTCACTACCTTGGCAACTACTCCCTTGACCAACCCAAATGGGTGGTTACCCAACTCGGGGGCCCATGGGTGCACGATTAACTGGGTGGCCATCACGACTAGGTGGCCAATGTGGCAACCACCCAACACAGTGACCACCACAACTTGGTCACCACCACAACTAGGTGACTACCCAACCTTGTGACCATTGCAACAGGAAGACCACCCAATAGCGTGACCACCACAATTGAGAGACCAACCATCATGGCAAGTATTGGGCGATCATTTCGTCATGGATCTTCGCGAGGTGACCACCTAAAGGCCACCTTGTTGGGCGACCCCCTCCCACAACCTTGGGTGACCACCTCAAGGCCACCTTGTTGGGTGACCTCCTCCCAAAACCTTGGGTGACCACGTCACATGGTAACGTGCCGCTTGGGTGACCATCCTCATCAAGGAATACCCCATGGGCCACTCTTGGTCCACCTTATGGGGCTTGGGCCATCCCTTGGGCCACTCTTTGTCCACCCCATGGGTCACAACTTAGGCCACTCTTGGCCCATCCGATGGGCCATCCGCTAGGCCACTCTTGGCTTCTTAGGCTAACGTTAAAGGCTTGGGCTAATGCACCTTTGACCACGACACCTTCTTTGGCTTTGGGCTGCCTCTTGCAAATATCTAGTCATCCTTCCCAAATTATCTAGTCACTTCCAGGGCTATAAAAAGGGATGAAGACTTCATGTAGGCATAGAAGAATAGAAGAGAGTCTAGACAATAAACTTACTCATGTAGTGCATTTCTGTAACTATCTAGCACTTGTACTCTTCCATAGCAGATCCATGTGGCAAGATCCTCCTACACAACAAGGGAGTCCCTACCAAAGGTGCTTGCCTAGAGGGTAACCTTGGGTTGGTGTTAGCATGGAGTCTATGCTATCATCCATCTCGCTAAAGGGTGTGTGTATTTTCTTTAATCCAAGGCATGTTGTGTGTTCCTCACCGATGTACCTATTCTTAGTTGGGTTCTTCCTTATCCTTTGTGTAATGCGCGTGATTCTAACCTAAGTACTAGTGTAGTTGAACATGGAGCTCTTCTTGTTGAATGTCTATGAGTGTTCTAGTTCAAGCGTCTAGACATGCTCCTGAGAGTGAAGTGCATATTGCACTCCTTGAGACCCACACACTAATTCACCACCTACATTCCCATATGCATGAAGCCTACCTTATAGGATTCGGTTCACCTCTTGTATTTGCCCATTTATTTGTGGATGCTTGGCGATACTCATGCTAAGTTTAGTATCCAACTTAATGAAGATTTCCTTTCTAAAATGATAAGGAAATATTTGTCCGGATTAGACACAAATAATCAGTTTAGCTTTTCCACAAAAATCTAGGCAATCATGGAGTCTTCATTGTAGAATGTGTTGGAATAAACTTGGCATTTTGGTTAACCTATCCATTATTACCTAAAATGACATGTCCTTTTTGGGTTTTGGATAATCTTACTATTGAGTCCATTGAAATGCTCTCCTATTTCTTATCAAGAATCTCTAAAGGGTGGAGAAAACATAATTTTGATCTTTCAACTTTATTGACCTGGCACTTTGTGCATTTAAGTACCTAATTTAAGGCTTCCTAATGAAGTCTAGGCCAATTAATTTTTGCCATGCTACCTAATTCCTAGGTGTCCTACACTAGGTGTGTCATGGCATTCATATGAGATATTTCATATCATATATAGCTCTCGGGGGCCTCGACACATGTTGCAATTCTAATTCTGCTACTTGAGTTCTAGCTAAATGACCTATCTCTAGGAGTGAACTAAACTTGTTTAGAGAGGAAAACTTTCACTCTAAGGTACATGGAATATTTTCCACTTCCTCTTTCCCTCAAAAGTAATGATAAAGAATTTTGCCTCCTCTTTTCTAAGTGAGCTTTTATTGAGAAACTTTCGTAAGGGGTGTACTACATAGTTACACACCAAGTTCAATGGAGAATCAATCTCCCATACCATTGAAGGAGACTTTCCATGAAGAGTGAAGCAAATGAATTCCTGTCTAGAGCTAAATCACCAGCTCTGATTTGATCACCAATCATCCCAATGAATGTTACAACATAGTTCTCTATTTATTTTCTACTATATGGAAACATCTACAAGAACCCTCATCTTCTATCAAGACAAAATACACTCTAGTAATTATACCCGTTGAATGGGTCTAAAAAGAATCATCAACTCAAATGGAATAATCATCCGGACAACCTCTACCATGTGTGTACACTACCAATAGAGAGAAAATCTCACATATGCACACTTTAATGGAAGAATAGTCTTCCCTATTCTATCAAGGATAACTCCAAGTCCTATATCCTATGGAGAGACATACATACAAACTCTATAATGAAAATGTTTTCCAATGGATGATGAATTGTTTTCTCGATGGCCATAGGAGAAGTGTCTTCAAAGGGAGTTGGTTTCCACCATCCCATACTAGTGGATGCCATCTCCAATCCATGTAAGTACATCATCATTTTAACCATGCCAATATTCAATGTCAATAATCAAACTATAATAGGCGGAGGTTGCGAGTTCAACCCCCCTTCGGACTGTAGGACATGGATGGGCCAATTTGGTCAGTTTATTTCTCCAGTTGTAATGCCTTCTGGTCGCCCAAATCAGATGCCTTGGAGAAGCCCTTTCCTAATGTTGCTTTGGCGGTCTAAACCCTGTTTTGTGGGATACGGGGGGTCCCATGGGTACTATGCTCTTCACTTGTACTATTTTTCTTTCAAAAATATTCAAGCCAAGGGAGATTAGGCTTCAGCTGAACTTCCTCTTTGAAAAAAGTTTGACAAAGTGGATTTGTTGGAATTATAATAAATTTTGGGAAGGTAGATTGTCATGAATCCTTTATCCATGCAAGTATCCTATTGTGATTGAACTAATTGCTAAACTAAACAATTATGATTGGCGAAGTACCAAGAAATAGGGCCTATATTGGTTTAACAAACTAAAGTTGCTAACCCATATAACACAAGTAGTATTTTGGCATGAGGTTACCCACCTATGGGTTTTTAATGTTCAATGCCCATATATGTCATACTCACATACGATCATTAAGATGTAAAGACCTTCATACCCATCGAGATGAATAGATACGTCCCCTCTTTTATCTACAAAAAGCAATTAGATACAATGCATTGTCTTTCTAGAGTTACCACATGCCACGTCCTTAATTAATAAAATTTTGTGTATTCTACTCTCCTATGACATGTCTACTCCATGCCCTTAAAATCTCTTCATATTTAAAATGCATATAACTGTCTTACAGAACTTGTTTGTGCATGCTCATCAATGGAAGTGGTGAATACAAATTCTGTCTTATGCAAAAACGTTTTCCAATCAACTTCACTTGTGAAAGGATCTTAACAACAAGCCTTCTATCAAGTGCCATGCTATGCATAAAAATAATGACAACATATGTCATAGACAAGGTATAATGCAATAATTGATAAGCATGTTTGAGAGTCGACAAAAAATCCACAAATCACTTCCCTTTGAAGATCCTTAGCATTCAAAAGTTGATGGTGAGACTTAACTTGTGATTTTAGGCCTAGACTAAGGGTCGGAAGGTTCCTTGCTAGGGCTGAAACACAAAATTGAATTGTTTGGTTGGCGATTGGACACCTTCAAAAATATCCCAATGTACAAACAAGTCCAAAAATCATCTCCCAAGAAAACTCAAAAACCTTTTTTGATGATTCTTGAGAAATTTAGAGTTCTTGTTAGGGAGTTCCAGAGCTGAAAGCCTATTCCAAAGCTTCAATTAAGTACCGCCACTCACCATGAAGTGGAATCGCTTTGTTTGGATCTTTGATGAGGAAGAAACGAAGTCTACATGGGAATCATAAGTGGCTGCCAGAGACTTTAGACTTGTGTACCGATGGAGTAGTGGGGATAAAGTAGTGCTGTGTGGGGAGGGGTGTGGCTTTGACTCCGCAGATAATGGCCACCGAACACATGGGGACCTATTTGGGGGTGAATGTGTATACCCTAACTGCAATAGATGGGTGGAGGAGGGTGGAGTATGTGGTACATTGGCTTGCGCGGTGGACTCTGTACGTCTTGTAAGAGGGAAACCCAAGTGGTGGTGGTGCGCCTTTGCTCCATCATGTGGTTGTGCATTATCTTGATGAGTGAGATATCTTCATAATGCAGTCGTGGTTATCAGTACCCCACCATATGTGGTCTGCATTGCACTCTATGTGTCGCTGCCTGCTCGAGCGTGAACCCTATGCCTTTGGAAGGCTGGTCTGTCTGAAGTGGCTCAACTCGCTGAAAGAACTGAGTAATAGTCTGTTGGGTGCTCACCTGTGTCCAATGTAGCATCTGCTCTCGTCTCTCATATGCTGCATCTTCTCTCGTCTCTCATGTGCTGTAGTGATGAAGCGACCCATCCTCCGCTGGTCTCTTCACCTGGAATGACTCCTCAATCTGGAACTATGCTTGTAGGTCTGCATATACTGGGCATCTGGTGATCAAGTGCTTCTCACTCTCTATCTGTGTATGGCATGCTGGGCACCACCTCTCCTCTCGGGGGACTCCTCTGGCCAGACCTCTCTTGATCTCAAGCTGATGTGAAGAAACTCGAAGCTGCCCAATGACGACACAGAGGTGGTGTTGCAGGTATGTTTGCATGTAGCACGGGTTTTCAATGAAGCCCTGATTTGTAGGAAATGCTCACAGAAGTAGAGCATTTTCGGTGGCAATATCTCCTTATGGATGATCCTATTCGTCTCCTGGTGGGAGAGCGAGTAGGTGGGGGCGTGGGAGTCATATCGTACTGGTGGTAGTTTGTCTATGTCATACAAGTGTGGTAATCTTTGTGTAGAAATGAAAAGGAAAAATACTCTCTACACAAAACTGTGCAGGCTTAAAGTAACAAAAAATGAATGATGGTGTACTTGGTAATGAGGGGATAGTGGGGATAATGTAGTGGTGAGTTTGGGGGGGGGGATAGTGGCTCTGACTATGAAGATAATAGCCACCTAATACAGGGGGGACCCGGGGAGTGAATGTGTATACCCTTATTGTTGATGATGGGTGGAGGTGAGTGGAGTATGTGGTATATCTGCGGTGGTCAGAGTACCTCCTGAAAGATGGCTGCCGAGGTGGTGGTGGTGCCCCTCTGCTCCATGTGGTCGTGGGCTATCTTGATGCATGAGATATCCTCCTTTGTGTAGTCGTCGTTGTCGGTACCCAACCATCCATGGCCAGCGTCCCACTCTGTGCCATTGCCCATTGGAGCATGAGCCCTATGCCTCTCAAAGGCGGGTCTATTTGATTTGATCGAGCTCGCTGAAAGAACTTAGTGATAGTCTGCTGGGTACCCATCCCTGTCTGATGTCTGGGTTGTAGCATCTGTTCTCGTCTCTCATATGCCGTTATGAGGAAGCGTCCCATCCTTCACTGGTCTCTTGTGGTCATGCACAGCTGAAGTGACTCCTCTATTTGGAACTGTGCTCGTAAGTCTGAGTACGCTGGACATCTCGTAACCAAGTGCTCCTCACTCTCTGTCTCTGAATGGCATACTGGGCACCACCTCTCCTCTCTAGTGACTCCTTTGGCCAGACCCCTCTTGATCTCTAGCTGCGATGAGACTCGAAGCTGCCCAATGAGGACACGACGGCGATGTGGTAGGCATGTTTGCAAGAGCGCAAAGTGTCAATTGTAGATCAATTTCTTGATCTATATGCTCGATGTGGTGTGTCCTCTTAAGTGCAATATGCAGTGTGGGTTGCAATTTGAAGACTCCGTAGGGAAGAAAGAATAGCATATACAATGACACGGTGAAATAAGAGAAAGAAGCTGAAATTATGAGTATAACAGCTCAAAAGAGGATTATACAAACTTCGGGCAATCAGTAGGAGGCATAAGCATACACCTTCATTCTAAGTGCTGGAGTTCGATTCTCTAAACATACATGCTCAAAACTCTAGTCTTCCAACTAGCTGCTCAAGAGAAGATTGGCCAATCACTGTTTGCCCACCACTCACTCAGAGTGCCAAGCTAGCTGATTCCAATTCTACAAAGTGGAGCACTAGTGGTAAGCTAAGAGCTCTACACACAAAGAGAAGGCAAAGCAGCAGGAGTGCATTCCTTCCTCGAGTCTATCTCTGAGCTTGTCTGCGCTTGTCCTTGGTTGAAGGAGAGGTCTACTTATATAGTTTTTATGGAAGTGAAGGATAGCAAAAGGGGACAAAATTAGTTTCTTCTTTGGAGGCTCTCTGATAATTTTGGTACTCTGGAAGCTTCTTTCTTGGTCCACTTTTCCTGCGCTGTCACTATCTTCCAAATTTTGGTATTCGGTGCCGTCCACTGTCCATGAGTTCTCCGCGTGCAAGTGGCTGAAAATTTAGACTATATGGAGATTTGGAAAATTTAGTTGCTTCTTTCAAGTGAAAAAGTAGACTAAATCAAAAGTACACCCTTTTCTTAAAAAATAGACTACTTTTGAAGTAAGTAGACTAACTTCATAAAAAATGGTGAACTTTTGAGTAAGTCGACTAACTTGTAAAATTTGACTAAAAAAATAGACTAGTTTGAGAAATTGGTCAACTTAGGAAAATTAGACAGCTTAGAGGATTGGTGAATTGGGAGAATTAGACAACTTAGGAAAATAGGTGAAATGGGAATTAAGAAACTTGGGAAAATAGGTGAAATGGGAATTTAGACAACTTGGGAAAATAGGTGAAATGGGAATTTAGGCAACTTGGGAAAATAGGTGAAATGGGAAAATAGGTAACTTGGGAAAATAGGTGATATGGGAATTAGGGAACTTAGGAAAATAGGTGAAATGGGAAATTTGGCCTTCTTCATGAGCTGGATCCCCCTTCCACCATTTTCTTGCTCTTCGCTTCTTCTGCTTCTCCTTTTGTTCGAAATCGAGGTAACTTGCCTTGTGCTTGGCTTCTGCATCTTGAAAAGCAAAACAAAAAATACATTATTTTAAGGGTGTATCAAAGTACCCCGCTATGGGTTGCCCACCACTTAGACATTCTCCATCCTCGGAGAAAAATAATACTCTTTTTTCTTTTTGTCTTTTCTTTTTCTCTCTCTTTTTTTTTTTCCTTTTGTTCTTCTTCTTCTTTTTCTTTTTCTCCTTTTTCTCCCTTTCACTTTTTCTTTCTTCCTTTTTTTTTTTGTTGGTACAATAGAGCAATCATTCAAAACACCTCCATTGGATACTTGTCTGCTCAATTAAACATGTATTGTAATGATTTTCCACATCATACTAGGTAGGGTTTAATGCATTTAAGCAATATCTTCAATATGGCCAATGAGTGGAAGGTCCAACAGCCTGATGGTGACGAACAGGTCCCCCACCTAGATCCAAATCTCTCTTTGCTTGTTGCAGGGCTGTTCCTGAACCTTGCTGATATGGCTCAGAGTCGTAATGATTGCTGCTCATAGAATTCCTTGAAGATGAATGGGACATGTTACTTTGCTAATAGTTGGATGCTTTTGTCTTGTTCCTTAATGCCCACCTTGTAGGTTCTTAGATTTCCACACTTTGCATAAGATGAGGCTACTTTGACAACAATTCTAAGGTCAATTTCAGCTGATAACAATTCGAAGGTCAATTTTCAGTGGACTCCCATTCAAAGGTGAAGAAAATGGCCAAAACATTCAAGGGTGCTGCTGCTCTGTATAGGTTGCTGCTCTCCATTCAAACAGGCTGCTGCTCTTCATTTAAACTAGTCGTGGACTGAAATGAAGAAAAGTAGATCGCCTACTCTTCAAGCAGATGGTGAAGAGCTGGCAGAATTCGATTGGACTCTTCAAGGGAAGGAAAGCCACATCACCTGGACTCTTCAAGGGAAGGAAAGCGGCTGCCCACATCTCGAACGCAACAATTGATGAAAACCATTCAACTAAGAAGAACAAGTCGACTAACTTATGGAGAAAAAATCCACATATTAACATAAACCACTTGACCAAAAAATCGACCTATCCACTTGATAAAAAATCGACTTTTTTTATGAACTTGACCTATCCACTTGACCCAAACAAAATCGACTTTTTTTATGGATTTGAAAAAAAATAGACCCATCCAAACAAAAATCGACTTTTTTTTATGGATTTGAAAAAAAATCGACCCATCCAAGCAAAAATCGAATTTTTTTATGGATTTGAAAAAAAATCGACCAAAAAAAAAATCAAACTTAAATAAAAAATAAAAAATATATATTAATGAATTAAAAAAATCGACCTATTCCAAAAAAATCGACTTTTTTGTTTATGAACGTCAAAAAAAATTCGTCCTATCAACTAAAAAAGAAAAAATCGTCTTTTTTTGGGGAAATTGACTCCAAATCGACTCGATGTCAAAAAAGACTTATGCATGTGGTTGGGAGATATAGTGGATAGAGATGATGGGTTTTATTGATGCAGACTATAGTAAGTCTAATAGAGCATAAGGAGGCGACATGGTATGTACACAATTCCTATAGTAGTGATTCATATCTCATTCTGATTCGTGGTAGGTTTTGAGACGTGAACGGTTCACCAAAGGAATTTGGGTTCCTTCAAGAGTGGAGAGACATACCGCCCCTTGAGGAAAGATCTCTTTTACCTTGTAAGGACCTATCCATCCAGTGGATAACTTCTTTTCCTTCGTGTTGTATAACCTTGGTTGATATAGAAGGACCAACGATCCTTCCTTGATTTCTGTCTTCCACAGATTTCTGTCGTGCCATGCTTTTCGCTTCATCTTCTCTTTCTCGAGAGTTGAATCTGCTATTGTTCTCTTTTTCTCCAGTTGATGTAATCTGTTCATATTGATGTTACTTATGACTTGCAAACTATCAATCCTTGGATGTCCCACTCTCCTTGATCCTTTTAGAAATTCTAATGGAGCTATTGCTTCAAGACCATATACTAATTGGAAGGGAGTATGTTTCGTGGTTACCTTGAATGTCGTCCTGTATGCCCATACCACACCGAGATAGGTAGTGTCCCATGTCAAGGGATGGAGATAGCACATTTTCCTCAAGAGCGAGATGAGTACCTTGTTGGTGCTTTCCGCTTGACCATTGGCTCGTGGGTAATATGCACATGATTGTTTGTGGAAAATTTTGTACTTCATAAATATTTAAGTTAGGGTTTTGTTGATAAAATGAGATCCTTGGTCACTTGTAACTTCAATTAGTCCAATTTACATGGACTTAGGAAGAGGAATTGGCATTCGAACTTCTCAAAAGAAAACTATCCATTGGTCTCCCATAGTCATGCACGATTGTGGTGATTCCTAAATCCAGAACTGTGCTCGTAGGTCTGAGTATGCTGGGATCTCGTAATCAAGTGCTCCTCACTCTCTATCTCTGTATGACATACTGGGCACCACCTCTCCTCTCGGGGGAATCCTCTGCCCCGGCCTCTCTCGATCTCGAGCTGATGTGATGAAACTCAAAGCTTCCCAATGATGACACGGAGGTGGTGTGGTAGGTATGTTTGCATGTAATGTGGGGTCTCAATGAAACCTTGATTTGAGGTCTGTAGGAAATGCTCACAGTAGTAGAGCATTTTCGGTGGCAATGGATCTCTCGAGCTGACCCATGTCCTCTCTATGTATGTATGCCATATCTCCTCATGGATGATCCTATTCCTCTCTTGGTGGGAGAGGGAGTAGGTGTGTGCAGAGTCATACCGTATTGGTGGTAGTTTGTCTATGTCAAGCCCATGGTGGGCAAGCCAATCTCGTGTGTGTGCATACCATGAGGAGGTGTCCCCTGCCAACGCCATGTCACGTGATGCCGCGAAAGCTCTGTAAGTGATACACTCTCTATCCATGCCCTTGATCCTGTGTAATAAGCATACTGTTTGGAAGAGTGCCTCTACCAACATCGATGGTGGAGTAAGCTCTGCCTGTATGATATCGTGGGGTACCGAGGGTTTGCTGTGGATGAGTCTGGCAATCATGAGAACATGCGGTCTCTCCACCGCTGTCCATGCTGATGCTGATAACCCTGGCCCCCATATGGCTGCACCATACATGAGTGCTTGGATAACCAGAGTGTCGAAGAGTCAACCTTTTATGCGGGGCTCTTGAAAGAAGGCATGGTGGCACTGTCTCTCCATCAAAGTTAATGCTGCATATCCTCGTGTGGTGCAATCTTGAGCTGCCCGAGACATGGAGAAAGCCTCGGAGGTGGCTGTGAATGTCATGCCGAGGCATACATATGAGCTGCCTACCTCGATGGGTCCGCTGTCGGGATGAAATCCCGCAGGGAGTGTGCACTGATTTTTTTCAGAGTTCATTGTTTCATGAGTTTTGTATGATGTTTTGATCTAAAGAGGGTATATTTTGTGCATGATTTGACTGATTTGATTGCCTGTGTGATAAGAAACCATGTTAGAGATGTGCGTTAGACCCGTGTATATAAACAAAAGACATTAGAAACACGAAAACCCTAGTTTTGACCCTCAGAAACCCCTGAAAATGCGAGTTTACCCCCCTGAAAAACGAACTTGAACCTTTGGAAACCCTTGGAGTTTAGGCCGAATCTGTAAATAAACCCATGAATTGGCGAGTTTGAGATAATTGTGATCAAAACCCTTAGTTTTTCGACCAAAAACCCTAGGTCAGACCCTTGGAATTGGTGTTTATCCTAGCCCAAACCCTTAGATTAATTAACCCTGTATATAGTGTGAAACCAAAACTAAAATAAAAAGTAAGAAAAATTAAAAATAGAAATTAGTGGTATGATTTTCCAAAAAATAGTAAATCAGAATGCAAGGTTCTCTGAAATTAGAAAGTTTGAGAGGAGGTTAGAAGTTTCTAGAGGAAAGTCCTAGGGGGGGAGGGGCCTATAAATAGGTGCCTAAACTCATTTGTTTCTCCCCGTGGATCTTAACTGTGGAACTTCTTACCAGGTATGCTTCTTGTTCTTACTTGTTCATTCATGTTTTACTTCCTTCTTCATACTTTCATGATGTGCCGAGATGGAGATAGCCTTCTCGTGTGGCCACTTAGATTGTGAGACTTTTTTCACGGTTGTATACTTACCGTTATCGGGATTAGAGGTGGTCGTACACTATAGAGAGAGAAGCACAGAAACAGCTGACTGTTGGTCGCACGAGCTGTGAGAAGCATGCGACATATGCGCAGAAAATGAGAGAGAGAAGAGAGAGAGCTGGAAGATGGTCAACGCCGTCGGAGAGAAAGAGTGGGAGTCTGGGAGATACTCATCGTGAGGATGACAGTCCTACAGATCCTGTGCGCGTGGCGGTCGAGAGAGAAAGTGGCAGAGAGATAAGTTGATGGCGGCGCTGCTGTCGCACGGGAGGTGAGAGAAAAGGGCGTTCATTATGCTGGTATGGCACGCGGACAAAATCAGAGCCAGGAGTCTCTTGGCGGCGCTGCATGGCTGGCAGACAGAAGAGAGGAGAGAGACTCGAGAGGCGTTGTCGCCTCCTATCACATGGAGAGGAGTTGAAAATAGAGACAGAACTCTCTTCATAGGTAGCAACTGGGCACGAGGCGTCGTGCGTGAGAGAAACGAGGGGAGAGAATGGCGCTCATATCAAGGAGAGAGAGAGTCGGAACTGTAGAGATTCCATGCGCATGTGAAGAGAGAGGAGCTGCTGACACGTTGGAGAGAAATGGTGGTGAAGTCGGCGAGAGAGAGAGAGAGAGAGAGAGAGAGAGAGAGAGAGAGAGAGAGAGAGAGAGAGAGAGAGAGAGAGAGAGAGAGAGAGAGAGAGAGAGAGAGAGAGAGAGAGAGAGAGAGAGAGAGAGAGAGAGAGAGAGAGAATCGCGCATATAGGATATGGTGATGAGAGAGAGAGAGAGAAAGAATCACCTGGCAAGTTGAGAGTGGACACACCCACAGGGATATACGGAGAGAGAGAGACAGAGAGAAAGGAAGAAGTCGGCTAAGTCGGCTATAGACAGCGTGGAGAGAGAGAGAGCCTGAGAGATGAGCACGCCACATGTTAATTGTGAATTCAGATTAAAAAAAAAAAAGTGATGCACTATAAAGTCCAGGTTTGAAGAACCTTGTGCGTCATTTTGGCGAGTAAAGTTTGGAGAGGTTAAGTAATACGCAGATCACGTTCCAAATGACAATGCTTCAATCACGTACATTTCAGAATATTGTTGCCTGCATCAACAAAAATGACATCTTATATTCATCCAATATGTTCTATGTCATCAATAGATGTACTGGTTTATATCATGTCGCTAATCCATTTAAGAATGTATGAAAGGGGAATTTCGCGTTCGCAGAATAATTTTGCAATTGGCGCTACATAGTAACCACATGACTTATACCATGATATGATTTCTCGTTTGCTATACCTTGTTTCTACAAAAATTTATCACCAATTTTGTTAGGGCTAACCACGTAGCTTGGCATACGATGAAAGATGATAATGAAAGGGAACAGATATCAATAGCCTACGAAACAAAATTTAATCTTCATCCATAGGTCCATGGAACCATCTAATGAAATGAGTATAAGATAAAATGAGAACGTGAGGCATGGGTCCCGAATGTGTCATTCATGTAGTGAATTTTAGAGGGGAGGTTTTTTTTGTGAGTATTTTGTTTATGAGTTTCAAAATAATGTTTTATTCCATTATTGCGCCCCGTGGATCTTAACTGTGGAACTTCTTACCAGGTTATTGCGTGATCAGAGATTATTGTGGATTTTGAAGTAAAGAGCTGCAAAGTGAGGATTTGAAGAAAAGCTTGGACCGAAGAAAAGTGAAGAAAAGATTAAATCGCAAAGACCAGAAGACAGAGATCGAGGGTGACTTCCTGCACTGTAGCGGGAAGCCTACATCATATCCAGCCGATCCGCACTGTAGCGGCGGCATTTATTTGTATTTATCTGTTCCGCACTGTAGCGGATTTTTGTATCGCGGACCCGCACTGTAGCGGGCATCACTGTATCATTCAGATTATTGTATCATCGAGTTTATATACACACCGACCCAGTGATTTCGAGAATCAGTGTTGTATCTGATTTGTCTCTTTCTCGACGCCTACGGTCGTGTACGCACGCACATTTCGACACTTCCGAGGGGAGAGGGTCCCACACGTACGAGGATCGCGCACGCTCCAGAGAGCACAGGCGAGGTGCCCAGCGCGCAGACGCCGCTCGTAGGACAGCGGGAACGGCGCACCAGAGCGGGGCCTGATCCAACCCCAGGCGCCGGCTTCCCGCCACGACCTCCTTCTTCCCGACACCGCGAGCTTCTGTGAAAGAACTGTCTCCTCACCTGCACTAATGTATGAAAGATGAGAACCTTGATTATACCAAGGTCCACTGATAGCCCTCTATGTGTGCAGAAATCGTCTAGGCCGTGTAGGTGATGCTGGAGACCCTCCAAAGTCTTTGGAACCAAGACAATATCATCAGCGTATAAAAGAATGTGGACCGTGGTCCCTCATACCTCAATATGCCATCTCCTCCCTGCTGCTGTATGAAGTGCATTATCTCATCAATGTATAACCCAAAAAGTGTTGGCGAGAGAGGGTACCCTTGCTTCACCTCGATGGTGCGAGCAAGTGAATCTGATAGGCTGCCTGGACATCTGACTCTATCTGATACTCTCTCATATAGGGTGTAGATCCCCCATATCATCTCCTCTGAAGCCTCGATATCGAGTAGACGTTTGAAGAGCCGCTCCTTGGGAAGTATGTCGAAGGCTTTGCAGAAGTCCACAAAGTGGCAATATAATCTCCTCTTCCTCACTGTTGTCTGGTCAATCAGGCATCTCAAAGTGAAGATGTGGTCAATGGTAGAGTAATCTTGTCTGAATCCTGCCTGTCCTAGAGCCCTGATATCCTTTCTCTCGGCGAGAGAGCTCAATTCTATATCTAGCACTGCTCCATATAATTTGGCCAATGTGGGGCCAATCATGATTATCCAATATGTGGCTGGATCCATAACATCGCCTGACTTATGAATGGGCACAATGGTGTGCTCAATCCATGAGTCAAGGAACCCTTCAACCAGTGCGGGGTTGAAGAGGTGGAGTCATGCGTCCATATATGAGATGCTCTACCTGTAAACCGAACTAGTCATGGGCCCTTCCATGGTGTATATGAGCAAGAGTGAGGCTCACCATCTTGGGTGTGAAGAAGTAAGAGGTAGTGGGGCATGAGCTCTGTGTCTTGGGGATAGGAGGCAGGTGAGGGATTTGGGATAGGCTCTGTGCATAGTACTCGGGTTTGGAATGGGTGTTTGCTGTCTCCTCTCTCTGACGTGTCCCCATGCCATTGCATTGTCCAGACTCATGAGCAATTGGTAGATATCTCAATACTGCCTCTCCTCCCATTCTCGCTGCTTGCGACGAGTAAGGCTCTGCATATGGCGCTGGCTTGTATGTGTGTAATATTCCCGCTATGCTCTAATATCTTCAGATGCTTCCTTAGTTCTCGGCAATCTCCATCATATCAGTTGTTCTAGGGCATGGATCGTGTGTGTGGAGGGTGTATATGTGTGCGATGTGGAAAACTGTGTAGAGCTCAGTCATGTAGGATGGTAGTGATGTGTGATGTGAGTGTGTCCAAAGGTGATAGTGGGTCAAGGGAGAGTAGGCGGGTGTGTAAGTGGTATGCATAAACATGTGAGAGCTCATGTGTGAAGTGTATCGTGGTTTGTGGCGTAATGAGTGGAGTGGGGTCTAATGGAATAGGGGACGAAAGTGTGAATGTGATAAACGTGTGGTCAGCACCGAGTGGATGTCATCCAATACTAAGTGAAGGAATAAGTGAAGCTCTAGAGATGGCTTCCAAAATATTGTCTACCATGCTCTTGCTCCCCGGTGAGGGAAGCAAGTAAGTTTGCCCGAGCCCGACGAACGGTGCATCCTGTTACATATTACGAGATGGTGTTGGCTCCCTAGCTCAAGGAGATGTCTTCTGAATCCGGTGGTGTACTTGTCCATATCCACTGATACTCTATTGGACCTCGTCTCATCTAGATTTTTGTCCCTCATGATCTGTGGATGTCATATGACTCGCATTGACGTGACTGGGTGTGGATATTGAAGTCCCCCATAAGGAAGACTTCACCTCAGGTGCTATAATATAGTATCTCATCTGAAAGTGCTGTGTATGGTGACTCTCTGTCCGAATCGGACCCCCAAGGTCCTGTCCTGCATTTCGAGATCCTCTTGGTGGAAAGTAACATATGGCAATGTAGACCCAACTCTCTGGAGTTATCTCCATGCGGATCCACATGTATTGTGCCTCCTTGTCTCTACCCATGATATGTATCTTGCTCTGTATCTCCTGTCTAAATATGATGGCAGCACCCCTTGACCCTTGTGCGGTACTATGTATCGTCGTCGTGTTGAATGCGGATTTTGAATGAAAATCTGCAATGTGAGGTAGGCCCTGTTGAGGGCTCTCATGTGTCTCCGTGATGCATGCAAAGTCATGAGTATCTAGGATCTCCTCTACTCGGTTTGGCCATGTCCAAAGTGCTCCGTTGCAGTTCTACACTTCTCCCCGGAGTGGTGACTCTTGGTGTGGTGTTGCCTCTTAGGTTGTGTGTCCCTAATTGATAGGGTGTCCATCGATGAAGACTTTACCGTCACGGTAAAAAGCCGTCCTTCCTTCTCATTGTGCTTGGAAGATCTTGGGCATACATGCCCGTCTTTGTTTTATGTGCATCTTTGTGAGGTCTTCATCCATGAATAGGGGTCCTCCTAGAAGAGTTGGTAACGTTTGTCATTTTTTGAAGAAGGGTATTCGCTCCTGTGTTGAAACCATGTGCAATATCAATGCTCGAGGTTTCGTACTATCATTCCCCCTTCTCCATGCCCGATTAAATGGCATATTGGTATATCCCAATTGCCTACATATATGTGATGCATCCATTTCTGCTGATGTGCCTTCAGCTAGACTTGTGATTCTCACATGTAGGCATTGGGCTTGTCTTAGTCTCTCCTCTTCAAGAGTGTCTTGTACACGGATGTATTCATTTTTCATTGCTTCTTCTTTGGTCTCCTTTTTAATGTCTTCACTTACTAGTGCAACCAAATTATTTTGTGTTGCCTCCATCTCTGATCTGATGTGTTCTTGTATATCGATCTTCCAATCATTCTTGATTTCCTCCTTTAGGTCATCTAGCTTTGTGATCTCCCCCTCTTCTTTGGAAATCTTCAGGTGAATGATTTCTTATTGAAGCCTATGCGTCTAAGCTTCCATTCATCTCGGTCTTCTTGGAGAATTTTGATCTGCTCTTCTAGGGCTCTTATTTTGTCTGTGACCTTCGGCATTTCTTGATTAAGTACTTTGTCCTCCTCCTTCTTTGCCTCTTTGAGTGCTTTAGTAATCATGTCCTCTACTTCCTTTCTTTCAATCCGTGCCATGTTGCTTCTTAATTGGTACAGGTACAGCCCCTCCAACAGCTTGGAATCAACTGTGCAATTGACTTTATGTGGTCTGGAAATAACTCAGAGTGAAGTACTGTGCCATCAGCAATATTTCAACTCTGTGAGAGATGTCCAGCATATATTGAAGACAGCATGCATTTATATTCTGCTTTAATGACTTCTTTGTCGCAAAAGTTCAACAGTCAGCAAAGCACATACGAGCTCTGCATAATTTGTTGAAGTCACCATCCGTCAGATTAGGGTTTACCAGCTCTGCATTTCTTTTACTTGGGGAAACGGGCTGCCAGCTTTATATGTGTCTATGTGCT
Source organism: Ceratopteris richardii (assembly GCA_020310875.1). Taxonomy (NCBI): domain Eukaryota; kingdom Viridiplantae; phylum Streptophyta; class Polypodiopsida; order Polypodiales; family Pteridaceae; genus Ceratopteris; species Ceratopteris richardii. The sequence goes on along the minus strand of CM035420.1, from coordinate 144,027,147 downwards.
GCTCGGTAACCTGAGACAGAAACACAAGATCTCAAACTTTGAAAGCCCCTCTCTCTGCTGCTGCTCCAACATTAACTCTCTCTCTTTCTCTGCTTGGTCCTGACACGAGCTCTGATGCAAGCTCAGAGAGAGAGAGAGAGAGAGAGAGAGAGAGAGAGAGAGAGAGAGAGAGAGAGAGAGAGAGAGAGAGAGAGAGAGAGAGAGAGAGAGAGAGAGAGAGAGAGAGAGAGAGAGAGAGAAAGAAAGAAAGAAAGTCATATTAACGTCTTCTGGAGGCCAAACTTGGCCTATGAGACAAAAACCATGTACAAGTGTAGTAACCCTGTGTGGAAGATAAAATGAAATAAAAGGTATATCGCTACACAAAGCTATATAGGGCTGGAAAAGGCTGGGGAGATGTGGCTCTGACTCTGCAGATAGTGGCCACCTAATACATGGGGGGATCCAAAATGTGAGTAAAACGCCCTAGCGACAAGTGATGGGTGGAGGTGGGTGTAGTATGTGGTACATCGGTGGTGGTCTGAGTGCCTCCTGAAGGAAGACCACCCAGGGGGTGGTGGTACGCCTATGCTCCATCATGTGGTCGTAGGCAATCCTGATGCGTGAGACATCCTCCTGATATAGTCGTGGTCGACGATATCCGCCCATGCGTGGTCGGCGCCGTGCTCTCTGTGCTTCTGCCTGGTGGAGCGTGAGCCCTATAGATGGACCTCTCTGATGTAGCTCAACTCGCTGAAAGAACTGGGTAATGGTCTGCTGGGTACTCACCCGTGGCTGATGTATGTACTGTAGTGACCGCTCTCGCCTCTCGTATGCTGCTGTGAGAAAGCATCCCAAGCGTCTCTGGTCTCCCATAGTCATGCACAGCTGGAATGACTCCTCGATCTGGAACTGTGCTCGTAGGTCTAAGTATGCTGGACATCTGATAACAAAATGCTCCTCACTCTCTACCTCTGTCTGGCATACTGGGCACCACCTCTCCTCACGGGGGACTCCCCTGGACTGACCCCTCTCAATCTCGAGCTGATGTGATGAAACCCGGAGCTTCCCAATGACGACTCGTAGGTGGTGGGGAAGGTAGGTCTGCATGTATCTCGGAATCTCGATGAAGCCCGTGCCTGATATATGTAGAAAATGCTCGCGGTAGTAGAGCATTTTCGGTGGCAATGTACCCCTAGGGCTCACCCATGTCCTCTGTATGTATGTATGCCATATCTCCTGACGAATGATCCTATTCCTCTCTTGATGAGAGAGCGAGTAGGTGGGTGCATGAGAGTCGTACTGTAGTGGTGGTAGCCTGTCTATAGAGAGAGAGAGATTAATGTCTTCTAAAGGCCAAAATTGGCCTATGAGACAAAACCATATACAACTCTGATATACCAAGTATTTGTAGACAAAAGAATAATAATAAGAAAGTAAACATCTAAAGTGAACTGAAATCAAAGCTTAACAATGTGCTGAATATGATGTGGTTTTGGCAGTGTAGAAAATGACCACATAGTACAAGAAAGGACTATCATGGTAGCGTGTGTGTGGGCTGCAAACGAAGCAACTAAAATGAGTAAACCTAAGAATGTAGTATGGGGTGGAGTGGATGAAGCATCTGATGCACAGGTGTCGGATGAAGTAACCTCAGGAAAATGACATGCCTAGGTTTGGATAGTTGTCTCCACTGCATCCGCTGCTCATGAAGTAATCGTATTCTCCATATCTCATGCTGGTAGAGACGGGGTATCCTATACCATGGACATGCGGTCGTCTCCTAGCTCTTTTAGTCTCTGGCTCCTCTTGGGTGAGCCCTGGACCATTTGGGATCAGCAGTGGCTTGCTCCTCTTAAAGAAATCAGTAATCCTCTGCTGGACACCCTCACCCACTGCCTGTGTAGGTTGTATGAGAGTCGTGTGTCTATTGTATGTAGCAATGAGAAATCGTCCAAAACGACATTGATCCTCTCTCCTCATGTACTGCTATAAGGGCCTCTCTATCTGGAACTATATCCTAAGCTCCGCATATGCAGGGCTTCGTGTAACGAAATGCTCCTCACTCTCCACCTCTATTTGGTGAATTTGGCATATGTGATCCTTTTTAGGTGTCGTGCTAGCTGGGCCTCACTCAATCTCCGGATGGTGTGAAGATACTCGAAGTTGCACGATAGCAACTTGTATGTGATGTGGCATATAGATCTCCATGTATTAAGGCATCTCAATAAACCCTTGGTCTGAATTTTGTAGAAAAACTTCATGATAATGGAGCTTTTTCAGTGGTAGCGTCTCCATAAGTAGGATCCATGTCCTCTATATATATTTGTGCCATAGCTCTTGACGTATGATCCTATTCCTTTCATGTAGAGAGAGTGAATAGGTGGGAGCATGGGTATCATACTCTAGGGGCCGTAGTCGTTCCGTGTCAAATCTGTAATTGGCCAACCAATCTCTAGTCTGGGCATACTAGCATGAAGTGTCCCCTGCCAAGGCAAGATCATGTGATGCCTGAAAAGCCCTGTGTGCGATGCGGCCACTATCATATCCTAGAGTCTATGGAGCAAACATACTGCTTGGAACAAAGCCTCGACTATCATCGGGGGTGTTGCAAGCTCTTCTCGAATGATGTCATGTGGTACTAATGGCTTGCTACATATAAGCCTAGAAATCATAAGTATCTCGGGTCTCTCCTCCAGTGTCCAAATATGGTCAACAAGTTCGGACCTCCAAACGGATGATCCATACATCAGTGAGGGTGTGACTAGTGTATCAAAAAGCAAGCTCTTCATGCAAGGCTCCTGAAAAGTGTGCCTGATGACATTGCCTCTCCATCAATGCTCGTGCTGCATATCCACGAGTGACCCGATCACGGGCTGCCAGGGCCATCGAAAATGTACGTGACCTCGATAACATATGAATCAATGACCTGAATGTGATCACCGACGATTGTGAATATACTCTGTCTCCGTATATATGCTGATGTGTGTAGAATGAATTTTTTGAAGAACAGAGTAAAGGATGGGCACCAAGGAACCAAAAACTGGAGTTGGGTGCCAAGACGTCCAAAATCTGGAGTTGGGCGCCAAGACGTCCAAAATCTGGAGTTGGGTGCCAAGACATCCAAAATCTGGAGTTGGGCACCAAGATGTCCAGATGGTAAAGTGGGGAGAGGGAAGGCCCTGATTCATCAAGACGACAAGCAAACCTGACAAGGTGGCCAAGTGGGCCCTAGCCACTCATCATTACACGACAAAGTCTAGTACTTGCGGCCATGCTGACAATTGAAACTGCTTAGTTCATTAACTTTCCATTCCTCACATGTAACAGACTCTCCTATTGTAACTGGTTCCTCACCTCTCTCCTATAAAAAGGGGAAACCTTAAGAGAGGAGGATATAGCATATTGTGCACACTAGAGGAGACTATAGCTGAGAGTGAGTACAGGCTTACTTGTGTTGTTTGCTTGTGCTACCTATGTGAGAATACTTGGAGGTTGAATTCTGTTGTTCCATTGTATGATAAGTGGTATGATTAGCTAATGGCTTGTGCAGGTTGAGTTACATTTGGTTGTTCTCTGTCTTGTGCTCTATTCTACTGCATGCTTGCTGCTGATGTGACTTTTACTCCTAAGTGTAGTTGTAGTGGTGATACGGAGGCTTGGTGATAATGTGTCTATTATGCTTATATGTGCTCCAGGAGTAGTGCATTTTGCATTCCGTGCACCCGCACACTTCACTTCACCATCTACAGGTGAAAATTTGGCACGCACGGTGGGACAGGGCTTCTGGAGATTTCCTTTTCCTTGAGAAATCACTTAGATCTTGAGTGCCCAGGGCCACCTCTCCTCCTTAGGGCGGCTCCTTCTCCTCCTCCTCAGCAACCTCCTCTCTTGGCTTCTTGGGGACGACTCCTCCTCCTCCTCTCTTTGCCTCTTGGGCGACTCCTCCCTCTCCTCTCTTGGCTTCTTGGGGGACTCCTCCTCCTCCTCTCTTGGCTTTTTGGGCGACGACTCCTTCTCTCTTGGATAGAAGGGTTAGAGGACAAGGCTAAAACTCAAAACACTTTACCTCAAGACACTCTTCTTGATAAGGCTATGACAGAGGAACTTTCCGCTCTTCTGTCAAGGATAAATATTAGATTTTCTTCATTTCATGGAGATGCTAATGAAGATCCTGAAGATCATGTACGAAGATTTCTTTCAATTTGTAAGAGGAGGGGCTTACTGCAACGACAGGACGCCTTCCTTGCCCTCTTTCCATCAACCTTTGAAGGATTGGCCGACAAATGGTTCAGCTAGTATGCGGAAAACCATTTCCAAACATGGGAAGCATTGAGGACCGAATTCACGGAAGCATTTCGGCCAGGTAACTCTATAGAAAGAACATTAGATGAACTTGAGAATCTAATTTTGCATATGGGAGAATCATTTTCAGAACTTATGACACGGTTGGTCACTCGTGGCAAGATTGCCGGAACCACCCGGGGATTTCCTTGTTAAGAAGTGGGTGGAGAAAGCCTTGCCGAAATCCACACAACAGAAGCTGAGAGAGCTTTTGAGACCGGACACCACTTTAAAAGAATTTGAAGCAGCTTCCACAAGGATTGAGGATGCACGGGTTCATTTTGGAACACAGCCAGGTAAGACTTTCCCCGAGGATGAAGATGTGGTGACAGCCATGAGGAAGGAACTAGAGACCTTGAACTTGAGGTCTCGCTCAGATACGACAAAGAAGAACTCAAAACATTAAGGGAGGTAAGAACTGGACTATGGTGTTCTCTCTGTAGTAATCAAGGACACACAACACAAGAGTGTCCAAGGAGGCTAACATGCCAATTTTGTGGAAAGGGTGGCCATGAGGCCAAGAATTGTTATTTTTTGAAGGGTCTTGGGATCCAAAATATGATGCCAAGACAACCAACAGCAGCTCAATGGGTAGGGGTGGCTAAGTCCTCCTTGTTAGGGCAACCACCCTTACCATCCACTACAACACCTTCTGTAACAACTTTTTACACCAATCAAGGACATCAACGGCAAGAAGGTAGGCCTCGTCAGAAACGACCACCTACGCCTATAATGTGTTACAGATGTGGGGAGTATGAACACTTCCAAAGTAAATGTTCACTTCTCGAGGATGCCCCACCATGCAAGAAACTGTCCTGAAACACAGGATCATTACATGAAGGATTGCCCAAAGTCAATGCCGTCCACAAGCACACAAGGTAACTCTTGCCCCCTACATATGATCACAATAACTAATGATGAGGGCAATGTAGACTCTTCAAGTGCCCGAGTAGTCCAGCTTGAGGAACTTCCCGGAGTAATGACTAGGGCACAAAAGCAGAAAGCGGCTTTGAAGGGTGCTTCCAAGGAAGCAACAGATCTAGCATGTTCAACAAAGGACAAGGGAAAAAAGACAGTGGAGCATGAACCTTCTCCGAAAGCCAAACACAACCAAGACAAGGAGAAAATCTCAATGGGAAGAGTAGGAAGAAATGAAGATACTCTTGAGCAAGTTACCAACAAAGCTTATGCAGTATCTAAGGAGGACCTAAGGCACTTTTAGAATGGAGGTGCTTCAAGGAACAATCAAGAAGGTTTTCTCATTGAAGTTCAAATCTTGCAGAACACCTACCGAGAGGTATCTTTATATAACTTGTTAGCTATGAGTCCTGGATTCAGAGGAGAAGTAACGGCTGCCACCATATTAAGTGGCGGGCAAGGCTTCACTTCTCTCATTTCTCAACAAATACCTATACCCTCAACTTATAGCTCGGAACCATCTAGGATGGCACCTCTTACTGATTAAGTGTAAGTATGAAGGGAACTCCCTTGGTAGGAGTGATAGTTGATGGGGGATCCGGTATTAATCTCATGTGGAAAATGTGGAAATATCAGTACAAGAAGGGGCTCCTTCACCTCCATGGGTGTCTACACATGCTAGTTCAAGTTGGGCGCACTCACCTCCCACAGGCAAAGATAGGGCGACTCCACCTCCTAGTCCCAATTGGGCGCCTCCTCCACCTCCAAGCAGCTGGGTGACTCCACCTCCTAGTCCGAGCTGGGCGCCTCCGCCTCCAAGTAGCTGGACCACTCCAGAGGCTTGGGCTCCATACTCTGCTCAAGGGCCTCCGCATTGGGCACCTGAATGGGAAGCTTATCCTCCATCTTGGGCTACCCCTACAATTGGTTGGGCGGCCCAATGGGCATGTGGGAAGCCTCACACAGAGCCAAATAAAACAAAATCACTTGACATTAAGGAAGAAGTTGATATTGGAGAAGAATTATCTAATGAAGATCTAGGCGACATCATGGATTGGATTGAGGAGACTAATAATGTTTCATGCTTTACAATAGCGATCAAGGAGAAAGAAGAAGAAGAACCTACTGTGGAGTCTTTGGTATTAGGAGAACAAGCTAAAGATTCCCGAAGGGGTAAGGTTTTGAAAGGAGTTGAACGAAGGAAAGGGATTGAAGGAAGCCAAACAGAAGAAGAACTAGTAGAAAGCATTTTTCCATCGGTGGAAGTTCTAGTGGGATGGACGTAGGAAAAGACCCATGAAATCACCATCAATGATAGTCCAACATTCACCAAGGAAATGTTGTTTAAGGACGAGGAAGAGGCAATTTTGGAGCCAGTTAAAGAAGTCAACCTAGGGGAAGAAGAAAATCCCAAAAATCTTCTACTGGCAAGTTGGTTGTGGGACCACCCTCTTCTTCTCACAGAGTTAATAACATTCATGAATAATTTTAAAGACGTATTTGCATGGAGTTACAAAGATTTGATAGGAATACCAAAAGAGTTGGGAATACACACTATCCCTCTAGTGGAAGAAGCTCGGCCAATTAAAGGGAAAATGTATAGGCTAAATCCCAAATATGCAGAAGCAGTCAAGAAGGAAATCCAAAAAATGGAGGAAGCATGTATCATAATTCCTGTAGAACATTCAGAATGGTTTTCCTCCATGGTCATTGCACCTAAGAAGAAACCTAATAAAATCAGGGTTTGTGTAGATTTCCGAGCATTAAATAAGGTAACCATCCTTGATGGGTTTCCCACCCCCTTTTCTGAACAAGTGATTGAAGATGTGGAAGGACAGGACATGTGCTGTACAGTTTCATGGATGGTTTCAGTGGATACAATCAACTAGAAAATCATCTTGAAGATCAACCAAAAACAACCTTTGTAACTCCTTGGGGAACTCATATGTACACCAAAATGGAGTTCGGCCTTAGAAATGCACCAGCCACTTTAAATAGGACAGTATATCTTATCTTCAACAAGTTGCTCCTAAAATTCTTAAGAATTTTCATGGATGACTTTTCAGCCTTCTATGGAGAAGCCTGCACCACTGCACTAGAAAATGTACCAGAACATTTGAAGCAATTAGAACAAGTATTCCAACGTCGCATAGAGACAGGTTTGAAACTTAACCCTAACAAATGTCATTTTTTTGGTAACCCAAGGTACCTTGTTAGGACATGTGGTCTCTGCTAAAGGGATGACTCCATATCCAGATAAGGTAATGTCAATTCTTAAGCTTCCAAGACCTATAAATGCTAAAGAGGTCCAGAGCTTCTTGAGGCATACGGGATATCACCGGAAGTTCGAGGCAGCACGACCACTTTCACGACTTACCAGTAAAAGCTTTTCCTTTCAATGGTTTGAAGAAGAAGAATCCGCATTCACTTATCTAAAACAAAGGTTGGTATCTTCACCCATACTCATCTCACCAGATTGGTCTAAGACATTTCACATGCATGTAGACACAAGCTTGTATGCAGTAGGAGCTATACTGACTCAACCAAGCGAAACACACAAATTAGACCAGCCCATTCATTACGCAAGTAGGCTCCTCTCAAAAGCCGAGAACAACTATAGCACTACAGAAAGGGAAGCATTGGCTATTGTATTTGCCCTCAAGAAATTCAGACACTATTTATTAGGCACTACATTCAGAGTGATTATTGATCATCAAGCTTTGGCTATTGTATTTGCCCTTGTATATAATGTATATGCGTCTTATGTCTTTTCCTATTAGCTTATGTCCTTTCCTTATTAGCTAGTGGATTTTTTCATCTATCTTCTTCTGGTATCCCATCTATCTCCTTCCCTTTCCACCCACTCCCACTACTACTACCACCACTACCATTTTCCTCTTGCTACTCATAGGCATTATGCTACTAACTTCTTCTACCTCCTATCACAGAAGGGTTCTCTTCCCTTATCCTTCCTATGCCACTTCTCTAGGCAAAGAATGGCAAAAGATCACTTTATAACATTTACCTAGGTGACCAACTCTTTTGCACCTTCATCTGGGAGACCTCTCCTCCACTTTCCCCTCCGTGCAGCTCTTTGGGCGACCTCACCTCCTCCTCCCTCTAAAGCTAGCATGGGCGACCTCTCCTCCACTACCCCCTTCCCACTTCTTTGGGCAACCTCCCCTCCTCTCCCCTCTAAGTATTAAATAAGGCCACCTCCCCTCCTCTCTCCTCTAAGTGTTAATTAGGCCACCTTCCCTCCTCCTCCCTCTAAGTGTTCACTAAAGCCACCTCCCCTCTTCTCCCCTCTTGTGTTGACTTGGGCCACCTCCACTCCTCCCCCCTCTAAGTGTTCACAAGGCCACCTCCCCTCCTCCTCCCTCTAGTGTGTCTAGGGCCACCTCCCCTCCTCTCCCCTCTTGTGTTGACTTGGGCTACCTCCCCTCCTCCTCCCTCTAAGTGTTCACTAAGCCCAACTCTCCTCCTCTCCCCTCTGGTGTTGACTTGGGTCACTTACCCTCCTCCTCCCTCTAAGTGTTCACCAAGGCCACCTCCCCTCCTCCCTCTAGTGTGACTAGGGCCATCTCTCCTCCTCTCCTATCTGGTGTTGACTTGGGCCACTTCCCCTCCTCCTCCCTCTAAGTGTTCACTAAGGCCACCTCCCCTCCTCCTCCCTCTAGTGTGACTAAGGCCACCTCCCCTCCTCTCCTCTCTTGTGTTGACTTGGGCCACCTCCCCTCCTCCTCCCTCTAAGTGCCTCTAAGTGTTCACTAAGGCCATCTCCCCTCCTCCTCCCTCTAATGTGACTAGGGCCACCTCCCCTTCTCTCCCCTCTTGTGTTGACTTGGGCCACCTCCCCTCCTCCTTCCTCTAGCCTATCTCACCCTTCCCTCCACCTCCCTCTACCTCCCTCGCCCTCCCTTTCACCTCCATCATATGCTCATGGGCGACCTTACCTCCTTAACATGCTCATGGGCGACCCTACCTCCTTAACATGTCTCATGGGTGACCTCACCTCCCTCTTATGCAACAAAGGCGACTTCAACTCCTCCCTATGCTCATGGGCGACTTCACCTCCCTCTTATGCTACACATGAGTCTTCAACTCCTCCCTATGCTCATGGGCGACCTTACCTCCTTAACATGCTCATGGGCGACCCTACCTCCTTAACATACTCATGGGTGACCTCACCTAGATGACCACTACTCCCTCCTTGCTCACAATAAGGACCTAACCTCCCTCCTCCTTTTCCCACCTCTTCTCCTCTTCAAAAAGACTACCTCTTCCCTCTTTCTTCCTAGGCTAGGGCAACCTCTCATCCCTTTCCCTCATGTTAAGAATTGTCCTTCTTCATCGGGATAGCAAACATTCCCTCATCCCCTCATGCACCCTTGAGCGAACTCCAAGTGTGGTTTACCTGGAGCAACCTAGGGTTGTCTAAGGCCAACTTCCCTCCCTATCCCTCATATAAAAGGCGACCTCCCCTCCCCCTTTTTCTCCCTCCCTAACCTTGGCGAACTCCCCTCCCCTACTCCTTCCTCTAATGCCAACACACATCTCCAAGGGCGACCTACCCTCCCCTACTCCCCCTTCCATACCACCACTCCACTCAATTACCACGGGCCACCTCCCCTCCCCTCCTCCTTCCTCTAATACCAAAACACAGCTCCAAGGGCGACCCACCCTCCCCTACTTACCTTCCATCCACCACTCCACTCAATTACCAAAATCTGGAGTACCTAGATTTTTCACTTGTAGATTTGTTCTCAACTCCTTCAATATGAACAGGTTCCAATAATCAAGCTCAGCGAAAGGCAAAATTGAAGCTGCTGAGAAACATATAATCTAATGCAGCCATAAGCACACTATAAGATCGCTGCTGAGGAGCTCCCACGCTCTCATTCGTTTACAAAACAGGGGCGACCTCCCCTCCTACTCCGGTAATTGAACTAAGACGACCTACCCACCCAAAGGTCACGTTAATGCCATTTATGGACCATTCTAAAATTAGACAGAGATAATATTTCTTTAGAATCACTCCTCTAAAATTAGATGGCTCAGATCCTTCCACGCCAATGCCACTCTCCTATAAACTACGTCCATCCCCTAGAATCTCACCGTCTCTCATGTTAGGCATCAACAGCGATACTCAGCACCCATACACAATCCCAACAGCCAGACTGGAAGAAGTGCTCCTCAGCACACGTTCGCATCTCCCGCTCAGTACACAGAGAGATTTCTTAAGCTGAAGAGTACCTATTCAGAGCAACGATCCACATCTGATGGTGACTTTTCTCATCTATAGGAGACCGACGCTAGTCATCAGATCTGCTGACCATCACCGTTCGCTAAGCTGGACGCTTGCTAAGGTGGGTGCTTGCTAAGAGGGCTACAAAACCCAGCTGGTCCAAATATCTTAAGGCTCACCACTCCTAATCTCCTAGGGAGGCAACTCTGCGACGGCTGATCCAGGTATTGTAACTCACTACATCCTAAACTACTGAGGATACACAAGATCCAGGTATTGTATCTCACTAATCCTAATCTGCTGAGGATACACAAGCAAGGTGACTCTGCTAAATCTACACCAGCGACTTATTCTAGCTCACTAGTTACCACCCCATTCACACAAGGGACTATTCAATAATCAGTTATGGCATCTTCTTCTATGGAAATAGAAGACACATTTTTTGAATTCAAAACAGGTATAGAAAGTGGATCATGACAATCCTCTTCCAATGGCGACTCTAGCGATTCCTTGTACGTAGTCTCTCAGGAGAATTCTTCGGAATCAGAGTCACTATACGAGGAGAATTCTTCGGAATCAGAGTCACTAGACGAGGAGAATTCTTCGGAATCAGAGTCACTAGACGAGGAGAATCAGGACGATGAGGGCACATCCACAACAACCACTCAAGCAACTCAAGCAAACACTCAGACAAAGGACACTGGAGCACCATAACCCTATCCATATCATAAAAATCTGTTTCATTAATGCAAAACCCTATCCATATCATAAAACTCTTCTGCAGACGCTCGCCGAACGAAAAAAACGCTATGGGCAGGTAGGCAAGAAGGCTCTTAGCTTCAAAGTGGTAGGAGATCACATTATGCTCTACATCTCTAGGTACTTTTCAGCCCTAGATTCACGAGATGTGTCGCACCCGGCATCATCTAAACAACCTAGTATAGCGTATCCTCAAAAGAAACGAAGAGTGAAGATACAAAGGGATTCCAAGTAGGAGCTCGATGCTCTTCCAATCGACCAGCAAGGATATGCCCGAACAACAAAAAAGGTACACACATCAGCTAATACCATGTTTCCACCTATGAGACTCGTACCTACTTCCTCTAAGGAAGCTTCTCCCGCCGTTCTATCTCCCCCACCTTCACAAACCCCACACACCTAAGACGCACCCACTGTCACACCCACCCCATTCCACTCCCACTCCCGCTCCCATCCTACCCACTCACATCACCATCGACCCACCTATAGACCCCATTCATCTCCAGTTTCAAGCATTACCCACACCACCAACTTCCATTCCACAACCTGCACCGCCCTACTCCCCCTCGCCACAAGAACCATCACACCCCCTATCGCCACCTCCACCACCACCATCATCTATCCCCCAAAATGATACACCCATCCCACCTACTCAGAGTCAAAACACTATTCAACAACCACTGTTCGAAATACTACCCTTTCCACCTCCATTCCGGTTCTCTCCTACCCGACATAATCCCGCTACAGAATTACCTCCGAACCCATTTCTTGAATCTTTCCATTCACCCAGTTTAGAACCCAAATAGTTATCCACAAACGAAAGGTACAAAAAACATATCTGGCCCTTAGTTCCCGATCACTTATAGAATATGTGTTAGATGGATGTTGCCAAGAATAGATTTTCCGAAATTACTAACAAACTTTTGGAAGATAGGCAACTTGTGTCAATATAGAGAATCGGCTAAGCACTCATGCTAACATGCTGAATGAAGAATGTCTAAGAGTGAGTCTAGTCAACAAGGAAATGTACATGCAAATAGTAGAATTGTATGGACACTTCAGGGATGCAAACAGGCTCGAAAAGAAAGTACAAAACCTAGAAGCATTTTTGTAGGATGAATAAGAGAAGAGCACAAAGTTGAAGGTTGAGAATAAGGACCTTAAAAAAGCCAAAAGGCCAACCTTGGCCTATGAGACAAAATCATGTACAATTGTGGTCATCTTTGTGTAGCAATGAAAAGAAAAAAACTCACTACAAAAAAAGAACTATGTAGGCTGAAAACAACAAGATGATGGTGTACCTAGCAATGGTGGAGTAGTGAAGATAAAGTAACGGTGCAAGGGTGAGCGTGGTTTTGACTCTGTAGATAATGGCCACCTAATACATGGAGACCTATGTGGGGGGTGAATGTGTATACGCCAATTGGTACAAATGGGTGGAGGGTAGAGTATGTGGTACATTGGTGGTGGACTCAATACCTTCTGTAGGAGGGAGACCCAAGTGGTGGTGGTGCACCTCTGTTCCATCATGTGGTCGTGGGCTATCTTGATGCGGGAGATGTCGTCCTGATGGATTCGTGGTCGTCGGCACCTAACTGTACGTGGTTTGCATCTCCCTCTCTGTGCCGCTACCTGCTCGAATGTGAGCCCTATGTCTCTGGAAGGATGGTCTATCCGATGTAGCTCAAGTCCCCGAAAGAGCTAAGAAATAGTTTGTTGGGTGCCTGTCTGTGTCTGATGTGTGTGTTGTAGCCTCTGTTCATGTTTCTCATATGCTTCTGTGATGAAGTGACCCATCCTCCATTGGTCTCCTGTAGTCATGCACGACTGGAGTGATTCCTCAATCTAGAACTATGCTCGTAGGTCTGAATGTGCTCGGCATCTCGTAATCAAGTGCTCCTCACTCTCTATCCTTGTATGGCATACTGGGCACCACCTCTCCTATTGGGGGACTCCTCTGGCCCGGCCTCTCTCGATCTCGAGCTGATGTGATGAAACTTGAAGCTCCCCAATTACGACAGAGAGGTGGTGTGATAGGTATGTTTGCATGTAATGTGGGGTCTCAATGAAACCTTGATCTGAGATCTGTAGGAAACGCTCACAGTAGTAGAGCATTTTCGATGGCAATCGATCTCTCGAGCTGACCCATGTCCTCTCTATGTATGTATGCCATATCTCCTCACGGATGATCCTATTCCTCTCTTGGTGGGAGAGGGAGTAAGTGTGTGCATGGGAGTCATACCGTATTGGTGGTAGTTTGTCTATGTCAAGACCATGGTGGGCAAGCCAATCTCGTATGTGTGCATACCATGAGGAGGTGTCCCCTGCCAACGCCATGTCACATGATGCCTCAAAAGCTCTGTAAGTGATGCGCTCTCTATCCATGCCATTGATCCTGTGTAATAAGCATATTGTTTGGAAGAGTGCCTCTACGAGCATCGGTGGTGCAGTAAGCATTGCCTGTATGATATCGTGGGGTACCGAGGGTTTGCTGTGGATGAGTCTGGCAATCATGAGAACATGCGGTCTCTCCACCGCTGTCCATGCTGATGCTGATAACCCTGGCCCCATATGGCTGCACCATACATGAGTGCTTGGATAACCAGAGTGTCAAAGAGTCACCCCTTTGTGCGGGGCTCTTGAAAGAAGGCATGGTGGCACTGTCTCTCAATCAAAGTTCATGCTTCATATCCTAGTGTGGTGCGATCTTGAGCTGCCCTAGACATGGAGGAAGCATCGAAGGCGGCTGTGAATGTCATGACGAGGCATACATATGAGTTGCCTACCTCGATGGGTCCGCCAGCGAACTACGTCTCCTCACTTGCACTGATGTATGAAAGATCAGAACCTTGATTTTACCAAGGTTCACTGTTAGCCCTCTATGTGTGCAAAAATCGTCTAGGCCCTGTAGGTGATGTTGGAGACCCTCCAAAGACTTTGGAACCAAGACAATATCATCAGCATATAAAAGAATGTGGACCATGGTCCCTCATACCTCAATGCCATCTCTCCGTGGTGTTGTATGAAGTGCATTATCTCATCAATGTTTAACCCAAAAAGTGTGGGCGAGAGAGGGCACCCTTGCTTCACCTCGATGGTGCTAGCAAGTGAATCTGATAGGGTGCTTGGACATCTCTCATATAGGGTTTATGTCCCCCATATCATCTCCTCTGAAGCCTCGATATCGAGTAGATGTCTGAAGAGCTTCTCCTTGGGAATTGTGTCGAAGGCTTTGCAGAAATCCACAAAGTGGCAATATAATCTCCTCTTCCTCACTCTTTCGTGATCAATCAGGCATCTCAAAGTGAAGATGTGGTCAATGGTAGAGTAATCTCGTCTGAATCCTTCCTATTCTAGAGCCATGATATCCTTTCTCTCGGCGAGAGAGTTCAACTCTATCTCTAGTACCGCTCCATATAATTTGGCCAATGTGGGGCCAATCATGATTGTCCAATGTGTGGCTGGATCCATAACATTGCCTGACATATGAATGGGCACAATGGTGTGCTCAATCCATGAGTCAGTTAACGCTTCAACCAGTGCAGGGTTGAAGAGGTCGGCAATGAGTAGTGCTAGAGTCGTGCTTCCATATATGAGATGCTCTTCCTGTAAACCGAACTGGTCATGGGCCTTGCCATGCTGTAGATGAGCAAGAGTGCGGCTCACCATCTTGGGTGTGAAGAAGTAAGAGGTAGTGGGGCATGAGCTCTGTGGCTTGGGGATAGGGGGCTGGTGAGGGATCTGGGATAGGCTTTGTGCATAGTATTCAGGTCTCGAATGGGTGTTTGCTGTCTCCTCTCTCTCGGGTGTCACCACGCCATTGCATTGTCCCAACTCATGAGCAATTGCTAGATATCTCAATACTGCCTCTCCTCCCATTCTCGCCGCTTGCGATGAGTAAGGCTCTGCATATGGCGCTGGCTTGTCTATGTGTAATATTCCCTCTATGCTCTAATATCTTCAGATGCTTCCTTAGTTCTCAACAATCTCCATCATATCAGTTGTTATGGGGCATGGATCCTGTGTGTGTAGGGTGTATATGTGCACGATGTGGAAAGCTGTGTAGAGCTAAGTCATGTAGGATGGTAGTGATTTGTGACGTGAGTGTATCCAAAGGTGATAGTGAGTCAAGGGAGAGTAGGCGGGTGTGTAAGTGTGGTATGCATAAACATGTGAGGGCTCATGTGTGAAGTGTATCGTGGTTTGTGGCGTAATGAGTGGCGTGGGGTCTAATGGAATAGGGGATGAAAGTGTGAATGTGATAAACGTGTGGTCAGCGCCGAGCGGATGTCATCCAATACTAAGTGAAGGAATGAGCGAAGCTCTAGAGATGGCTTCCAAAATATTGTCTACCATGCCCTTGCCTTCCCCGTGAGGCAAGCAAGTAAGTCTACCCGAGCTCGGCCAACGGTGCATCCTATTATATATAACGAGATGGTGTTGGCTCCCTAGCTCAAGGAGTGGTCTTCTGAATCTGGTGGTGTCCTTGCCCATATCCACTGATACTCTACTGGACCTCGTCTCATCTAGATATTTGTCCCTCATGATCTGTGGATGTTCCATGTCATATGACTTGCATGATGTGACTGGGTGCGGATATTGAAGTCCCCCATAAGGAAGACTTCACCTCGGGTGCTATAATATAGTATCTCATCTGAAAGTGCTTTGTATGCTGACTCTATGTCCTGACTCGGTCCCCTACGGTCCTGTCCTGCATTTCGGGATCCTCTTGGTGGAAAGTAACATATGGCAATGTAGACCCAACTCTCTAGAGTTATCTCCATGCAGATTCACATGCATTGTGCCTCCTCGTCTTTGCCCATGATATGTATCCTGCTCTGTATCTCCTATCTAAATATGATGGCGGCATCCCTCGACCCTTGTGCGGTACTATGTCTCGTCGTTGTCTTGAATGAGGATTCTGAGTGAAAACCTGCAATGTTAGGTAGGCCGCTCTCATGTGTCTCCGTGATGCATGAAAGTCATGAGTATCTAGGATCTCCTTCAATCGGTCTGGCCATGTCGAAAGTGCTCCGTTGCAGTTCTACACTTCTCTCTCGAGTGGTGAACCCTGGTGTGGTGTTGCCTCTTAGGCTGTGTGTCCCTAATTGATAGGGTGTCCATCGATGAAGACTTTACCGTCATGGTAAAAAGCCTTCCTTGTCATTGTGCTTGGAAGATCTGGAGCATACATGCCTGTCTATGTTTTATCTGCATCTTTGTGAGGTCCTCATCCATGAATAGGCGTCCTCTTGGAAGATTTGGTAATGTTTGTCATTTTTTGAAGAAGGCTATTCGGTCCTGTGTTGAAACCATGTGCAATATCAATGCTCGAGGTTTCGTACTATCTTTCCCCCTTCTCCATGCCGGATTAAATGGCATATCGGTATATCCCAATTGCCTACATATATGTGATGCATCATTTCTGCTGATGTGCCTTCAGCTAGATCTGTAATTCTCACATGTAGGCGTCGGGCTTGTCTTAGTCTCTTCTCTTCAAGAGTGTCTTCTACACGGATGTATTCATTTTTCATTCCTTCTTTGGTCTCCTTTTTAATGTTTTCACTTACTAGTGCAACCGAATTATTTTGTGTTGCCTCCATCTCTGATCTGATGTGTTCTTGTATATCTACTTCCAATAATTCTTGATTTTCTCCTTTAGGTCATCTAGCTTTGTGATCTCTCCTTCTTCTTTGGAAATCTTCAGGGGAATGATTTCTTATTGAAGCCTATGCATCTAAGCTTCCCATTCATCTCGGTCTTCTAGGGCTCTTATTTTGTTTGTGACCTTCCGCATTTCTTGATTAAGTACTTTGTCTTCTTCCTTCTTTGCCTCTTTGAGTGCTTTAATAATCATGTCCTCCACTTCCTTTCTTTCAATCCGTGCCATGTTGCTTCTCAATTGGTACAGGTACAGCCCCTCCAACAGCTTGGAATCAACTGTGCAATTGATTTTATGTGGTCTGGAAATAACTCAGAGTGAAGTACTGTGCCATCAGCAATATTTCAACTCTGTGAGAGATGTCCAGCATATATTGAAGACTGCATGCATTTATATTCTGCTTTAATGACTTCTTTGTTGCAAAAGTTCAACAGTCAGCAAAATACACATACGAGCTCCGCATAATTTGTTGAAGTCGTCATCCGTCAGATTAGGGTTTACCAGCTCTGCATTTCTTCTACTTGGGGAAACGGGCTGCGAGTTTTATGTGTCTATGTGCTGCTCGGTAACCTGAGACATAAACACAAGATCTCAAATTTTGAAAGCCCCTCTCTCTGCTGCTTGCTCCAACATTAACTCTCTCTCTTTCTCTGCTTGATCCTGACATGAGCTCTGATGTAAGCTCTGATGCAAGCTCAGAGAGAAAGAAAGAAAGAAAGAAAGGAAGTCATATTAATGTCTTCTGGAGGCCAAATTTGGCCTATGAGAGAAAAACCATGTACAAGTGTAGTAACCCTGTGTAGAAGATGAAATGAAATAAAAAGTATATTGCTACACAAAGCAATATAGGGCTAGAAAAGGCTGGGGAGACGTTGCTCTAAATCTGCAGATAGTGGCCACCTAATACATGGGGAATCCATAATGTAAGTAAAACGTCCTAGCTACTGGTGATGGGTGGAGGTGGGTGTAGTATGTGGTACATCGGTGGTGGTCTGAGTGCCTCCTAAAGGAAGACAACCCAAGGGGTGGTGGTATGCCTATGCTCTATCATGTGGTCTTAGGCTGTCCTGATGCGTGAGATATCCTCCGGATATAGTCGTGGTCAACGATATCTGCCCATGCGTGGTCGTCGTCGTGCTCTCTGTGCTGCTGCCTGGTGGAGCGTGAGCCCTATAGATGGACCTCTCTGATGTAGCTCAGCTCGCTGAAAGAACTGGGTAATGGTCTGCTGGGTACTCACCCGTGGCTGATGTGTGGGCTGTAGTGACCGCTCTCGCCTCTCGTATGCTGCTGTGAGGAAGCGTCCCAAGCGTCGCTGGTCTCCCATAGTCATGCACAATTGGAGTGACTCCTCTATCTGGAACTCTGTTCGTAGGTCTAAGTATGCTGGGCAACTGATAACAAAATGCTCCTCACTCTCAACCTCTATCTCACATACTAGGCACCACCTCTCCTCACGGGGGACTCCCCTGGACAGATCCCTCTCAATCTTGAGCCGATGTGATGAAACCCTGAGCTTCCCAATGACGACTCGGAGGTGGTGGGGTAGGTATGTTTGCATGTATCTCGGAATCGCGATGAAGCCCTCGTCCGATATATGTAGAAAATGCTCACCATAATAGAGCATTTTCGGAGGCAATGTATCCCTAGGGATACCCATGTCCTCTGTATGTATGTATGCCATATCTCTTGACGAATGACCCTATTCCTCTCTTGATGAGAGAGCGAGTAGGTGGGTGCATGTGGGTCATACTGTAGTGGTGGTAGCCTGTCTATGTCAAAGCCATGGTGGGCCAGCCAGTCTCGTGTTTGTAGAGTGTGCATACAAGGAGGAGGTTTCGCCTGCTAATGCCATGTCACGTGATGCCTGGAAAGCACGATAAGCAATGCGCTTTGTATCCATGCTCCGAAGTCTGTGTAATAGGCATACTGTCTGTAATAGTGCTTCAACTAGCATCGGTGGTGCAGCGAGCTCAGCTCTAATGATATCATGTGGTACTGAAGGCTTGCTGTTGATAAGTCTTGCAATCATGAGGATATGTGGTCTCTCTAATGCCGTCCATACTGATGTAGCTAATCCTGGTCCCCATATGGCTGCCCCATACATGAGTGCTGGCGTAACCAAAGTGTCGAAGAGCCACCCCTTAGTGTGGGGCTCCTGAAAATATGCTTGGTAGCACTATCTCTCCATCAAAGCTAGTGCTGCATACCCACGTGTGATGCGGTCATGGGCTGCCTGAGACATAGAGAAGATCCGTGATGGTGCTGTAAATGTCACTCCCTAGTAAACATATGATCCGACCACCTCAATCGGTCCACCTGCTGTTGTGAACAAACTATGTTTGCGTACCTGTGCTGATGTATGAAAGATCATGACCTTGGTTTTTCCAAGGTTCAGAGATAACCAGTACATATAGGCCATGTAGATGATGCCGTAGACCTTCTGCAGACTCTGAAACCAGTACAATATCGTCAGCGTATAAAAGAATATGGACAGTGGACCCACGTACCTCAATGCCATCACCCGCTTGCTACTGTATGTAGTCCACTATCTCATCAATGTAGAGACCAAAGAGGGTGGGTGAAAGAGGGCATCCTTGCTTCACCCGATAGTGCTAGCAAGTGGATGAGGTAAGGCCCCCGGACATCTGACTCTACCAGATACTCTCTCGTATAAGGCATGGATTCAACATATCATCTCCTCCGGAGCTTCGATATCAAGTAGTCGTCTGAAGAGTCGTTCCTTGGGAACAATGTCAAATGCTTTGAAGAAGTCCACAAAGAAACAATACAATCTCCTCTTCCTCACCTTTGCGTGGTCGAGCAAGCATCTCAGAGTGAAGATGTGGTCAATGGTCGAGTAATCACGTCTGAAACCTTCCTATCCTGGAGCCTTGATGCCCTTCCTCTCAGCGAGAGTACTCAACTTTGTCTCTAGTACCGCCCCATATAACTTGGCCAATATAGGGCCAATCATGATCGTCCGGTATGTAGCTGGATCCATAGTATCTCCTTATTTATGAACGGGCACTATGGTGTGCTCAGTCCATGAGTCAGGGAACCCTTCAACCAATGCACGGTTGAAGAGGTGGGCAATGAGCGGTGCAAGGGTCATGCCTCCGTAGATGAGGTGCTATGCCTATAAACCGAAATGGTCATGGGCCCTTCCATGCTGTTGACGGGCAATAGCGTGTCTCATCATAGTGTGTGTGAAGAAGTCAGATGTAGTAGGACGTGAGCTCTGTGGTCTGGGAAGGGGGGACTAGTCTTGAATCTCATATAGGCTCCATGCATAGCTGTGCCAAGTGCTCGGGTCTTGGATGGGTGTTCGCTGTCTCCTCTCTCTCAAATGTCGCCATGCCACTGCACTGTCTCGACTCATGAGAAAATGATAAATATCCCAGTACTGTCTCTCCTCCCAAGCGCACCGTTTGCGGCGAGTAAGGCTTTGCATGCGACGTTGTGCTTGTGTGTGTGTAATATCCCCTCTATGCTCTAAAATCCATAGGTGCTTTTGTAGCTCATGGCAATCTGCATCATACCAGAAGTTCTGGGGAATGGAACTTGTGTGTGGAGGGTGTATATGTGTGCGGCGTGGGAAGCTACAGAGAGCTGAGTCCTGTAGGATGGTGGTGAACTGTGATGTAAGTGTGTCCAAGGGTGAGAGTGGATCGAGGGAGAGTAGGTGGGTGTGTAAATGGTGTGCATAAACGTGTGAGAGCTCGTGTGTGAAGTGTATTGTGGTGTGTGTCTGAGTGGATGAGGTAGGGTCTAATGGAATAGGAGATGAGAGTCTGAATGTGATAAATGTATGGTCAGCACCGAGTGGGCGTCGTCCAATACTAAGTGAGGGGATAAGTGAAGCTCCAGAGGTGGTACCTAAAATGTAGTCGACTGTGCTCTCACCTCCCCCATGAGGGAAGCAAGTAAGTCTGCCCGAACCTGGCCAACGATTCATCCTGTTATATATGACGAGCTGATGTCGGCTGCCTAGCTCAAGTAGATGTCTGCCATACCCGGTGGTGTCCTGACCTATATCCGCCGATACTGTACTGGTACTCATCTCATCTGGGTCTCTGGCCCTCATCAGATATGGGTGATCCATGTCCTATGCCTCGCACTGATGTGACTGAGTGCAGCCATTGAAGTCCCCCATAAGGAAGACTTCACGTAGTGTGCTGTAATGTAGTATCTCATCTCAAAGTGTTGTGTATGGTGAGTCTCTATCTCGGGTTGGTCCCCTAAGATCCTGTCCTTCGTATCGAGATCCGCCTGGAGGGAAGTAGGATATAGCAATGTAAATCAAGCTCCCATGTGCTATCTCCATGCGAACCCACATGTATCGTGCCTCCTCATCTCTTCCTATAGTATGGATCCGACTCTATATCTCCTATTTAAATACGATCACCACACCTCTCGACCCTCGTGCTGTACTCTGACTCGTTGTGGTCCTTAATGCAGATTCCCAATGAAAACCTGCAATGTGTGGTAGACCTCTCTCGGGGCTCTCGTGTGTCTCTGTGATGCATGCAAAGTCACGTGATGCCTCGAGTCTGTCTGGGTGCATCCAGAGTGCCCCGTTGCAGTTCGAGATCTCTCCTCTGAGTGGTGTCTCCCGGTATAGTGATGTCTCATAGGCTGCATGGCCCTATTTGATAGGGCGTCCATCTATGGAGACCTTACCATCACGGTAAAAGGCCTTCCTCCCCTCTCGGCGTGCCTGGAGTATCTCTGGCATGCAAGCGCATCGGCGTGCCACCTGCGTCTGTGTAAGGTCCTCGTTCATGTAGAGGCGCCATCGGGTAGTCCACATAGTACTGATCGGAGTCTAAAGAAGACGGTCCTTGCCTCCTCGGAGCTCATCTTAAGGATGAGTGCTCACAAACGTGATGTATCCCTCCCAACCCTCCATGTGCCTATGAAGGGAATGCTCTCATATCCTAGTCGATGGCAAATGTCAGTGGCATCCACCTCCGGTGATGCCCCTTCAAGTAGGGTCGTAATCCGAATGTGAAGTCTTCAAGTGTGTCGAAGCCTCTCCTCCTCAAGTGTATCCTGGACTCGTGTGAGCTCTTCTTTCTGCACGTCTTACCTAACTTCCTTCTTAACCCTTTTGTGTACTACTTCCACCCATGACTCTCGAGTAGATTCTACCTCCGTTTTGATTTCCTTCTTTATTTCCTCTTTGAGTGTCTCCACGTTGGAGATCTCCCCCTCTTCTTTCATGTGCTCATAAGCTGTCCTCCAATTGTCTCGTTCTTCTGTGAGAGTCTTTACTTGTTCTTTGAGTCCTTTTACTTTATCCATTACTTGTTCTTCGAGTCCTTTGAACTTTTCCATCATTTTTCGTATCTCCATATTGAGGTTGCTGTCTGCTTCTTTTTTGGCCTCTTTAATGGCTTTAGCAATAAGTTCGTCCACTTCCCTCTTTTCCATGGGAGCCATTTCACAAAGAGAGAGAGAGAGAGAGAGAGAGAGAGAGAGAGAGAGAGAGAGAGAGAGAGAGAGAGAGAGAGAGAGAGAGAGAGAGAGAGAGAGAGAGAGAGAGAGAGAGAGAGAGAGAGAGAGAGAGAGAGAGAGAGAGAGAGAGAGGGGGAAGGAGGGAGGGAGGGAGGGAGGGAGGGAGGGAGGGAGGGGGAGGGAGAGAGAGAGAGAGAGAAAGAAAGAAAGAAAGACTTCTTAACGTCTATTAGAGGCCAAAATCGGCCTATGAGACAAAACATATACATCAGTATGATCCAATCCACTGTGATCCAAAACGAAAATAAAGTGTGAGTACTGCAAACGGGTATAAAAGGAGGGATAGTAGCTGGCATCAAGGGTGTGGGGTGCTATGGGTATGCACTCTATATGCTCAATGGGTGAGATACAAATATGATATGCATAGGGAGGGGAGGCTCGATGGTATCACAACCCCCTAAACGCCTGGAGTGGGTGTAGTATATAATGCATCGGTGGGTAAGGCATCATGGCGATCCTCAAAATGCTCTGGGCGTCCAAATCGATAGGGGTGCGCTGCTGACGTCTCTTTATCTCCATGTCATGGCGTGCGTGAATCGCCTGAATCTCTCTCTGATGTGGACGAGCTCTCCGGACAAGGGGTCTTGGTCGTCGACGCTGTTGTCTAAGCTCCTCTGCTCTGTGTAATGTGACACCCCGCATCGAGCTGGGCCCTCGAGTGTATGTGGGTCTGAAAAAATCTGTAATATAAGTCTGAGGGGGGGGGGGGCCAGGTGTATCTCCATCTGCTTCTGGAGGAGTTATGCGCGGCGGTGCTGGAGCTCTACTAGGAAACGACCTAGAGGGCGCTGGTCCTCTGTCCCCAATAAAGGCCTGATCTCTCTAGGCCCCCTGAAGAGCTGTGGGTAGCGGTCTCTGATGTCCTCATATGCCTGGCATCTACATGTGTAGTGCTCCTCGTCCTCCACCTCCTCTCTACATATCCTACATAATCGCTCATCCCTGGGGGTATGTGTGGCGCTCCCAATCTCAATCTCGAGCTGGGGTGATGATACTCTGAGCTGCCCAATGGCCACTCTCTCAGCTGGTGCCATATATGTATCCATGTATCGTGGTCTCTGAATGAAACCATCCGCTGTCACAGTCAGGAAGTGCTCTCTGTAGTGTTGCCTCTTTGAGGCTCCCGTGGTGCTATCCATGTCTCCCTGACGTGTATCTGTAGTAGGTCCTGACGGATGATCCTATTCCTCTCCGAACGAGAGAGGGTAATGTGGGGGGAAGAGAGGTCATACTGAAAAGGGGGGAGATCCGTAATGCTCATGTGCCAATGCTCATGTGCCATGGTCTGCTAACCATCGGTAAGTCTGTGCATACCATACTCTCTCATGCCCTGTCTCTGCCAAATGTCTAGAGCTCTCAAATGCAAGCCTGGTGAGTCGGCTAGTGGGGAGCTCTCTGACTCTTAGAATAAAGGTCACCAAAATGGAAGAGGGCCTCCACTAGCATCGGTGGTGTGCCAAGCTCAGCTCGTATAATGTCATGTGGAACGGAGGGCTTGCTGCGCAGCAAGCGTGATATCATGGTGATCTGGGGCCTCTCAATCTGCGCCCACATCGCCTCTGTGATCCCTGGTGCCCATACTGCTGCTGCGTACATCAATGCGGGTGTCACTAGAGTGTCAAAGAGCCACCCCTTAGTCCGGGGCTCCTGAAAATGTGTCTGAAAGCAGAGTCTCTCCAATCCTGCAAGTGCCGCATAACCTCGCGTCAATCTATCTCTCGCAGCCTGTGCCATGGAGAATACCCCTGTGCTGCCCGAGAAGGTGATACCTAGGTAGACGTAGGAGTCCACTACCTCTATCTGTCCTCCAGCTGCTGTGAAAGAGGCGCGATGGCATATTGCCCTGGAGGTATGGAAGATCATGACCTTGGTCTTGCCAAGGTTCACTGTGAGTCCTCTCTCCATGCAAAAGGTATCGAGCGCCTGTAAATGAGACTGCAACCCCTCCTGTGACTCTGAGAGCATGACAATGTCATCAGCATATAATAGGATATGTACTGGCGTACCTCCGAGCTCTCCTCCTCGCCCTCCTGCTCGCTGTACATACTCCGTGATCTCGTCGATGTAGAGACCGAAGAGAGTGGGTGAGAGAGGGCAACCTTGTTTCACACCAATGGTGCTAACAAGGCTGTCTGATAGACCACCGGGGCAGCGTACCCTGCCTGTGACTCGTGCATACAAAGCGTGGATGGCCCATAGCATGTCTGATGGAAGCTGTAACTCCTGGAGCCTCCGTAGTAGTCTCTCTCGAGGGACCATGTCGAAGGCTTTGCGGAAATCCACAAAGCAACAGTATAGTCTCTGCTTCCTCGCCTTCGCGCTCTCAATCAAGCAACGAAGCACGAAGATGTGGTCGATGGTGGAGAAAGTGTGGCGGAAGCCTGCCTGGCCGGGTGCTCTGATCCCCGCTGCCTCAGCGTGTGTACTGAGCTCTGCCTCTAGTACTGCCCCATAGATCTTGGCCAGGATATGGCCTATCATAATAGTCCTGTAGTTCCCTGGGTCCATCATATCGCCGGACTTATGGATAGGCGTAATGGTATGCATAGTCCATGAGTCAGGTAATCCCTCAACCAAAGCACGGTTGAAGAGATGGGCGATCAAGTGGGAAACTACATCTGCTGCGTATATAAAGTGCTCTCCCTGTAGCCCCGTGTGGTGTACTGAACGGCCATGCTGTAGCCTATGGATGGCCTGTCGTACCATGCCTGCTGTGAAGAGGGTGGATATCACCGGACTCGGTGTGGAAGGAATCGGTAATGGTGGCTGTCCTGGGACGTCATATGACCTCTGGGCGTAGGTGTGCCAAGTCGGAGGATATGCTATGGGTGTAGGTGGACGTGGCTCACGTAGTGCCCTCCACGCGGTGGCACAATCCCTACTCATGAGAAGGTCGATCAACTCTGCCTCGTGTCGCTCCTCGAAAGCTCGCCGCTTCCGGCGTGTGAGGGCTCGCATCTGTCGTCGTGCCTCCCTCTCTGTGATGGATCCCAAGATACTCTGTGCTCTGAGATGTCGGTATAGTCGCCTACACTCCTCATCGTACCATCTATTCTGGGGTGTATGCCCCAGCCGTGTCGGATGTGCAGTGCTGTGGGTGGTGTATGGGAAGCTGAGAGTAGAAGATGTATGGAGGATCGAGGAGAAGTGGGCGGTGAGGGTGTCCAAGGAGGCAGAGGGATCAAGGGAGTAGATGCGCTCTCAAACATGGGAGCTATAGATATGTGCTAGCTCATGTCTAAAGTGAATGGTGGTTTGGGCTCGTGGTTGTGTGGTGACGGGGTGGGGTATGCATGGTGAGCCGCGAATGGATAGGGCAAGATATGCGTGATCAGCTCCAATCGGTAAGGGTGGGATAGTGAATGAGGTGATCAGATGTGTCGCCTCCGAGGGTCCGATAACATAGTCTACCACACTGCCCCCCTGTGGTGTCGTGGGTGGAATGCAGGTGAGACCGCGCGAGGTGGGCGAGCTCCCCATCCCATTATATATAATGAGACGGTGTGCTGCTCCCATCTGGAGTAAGTGTCGGCCATATAAGGTGGGTGTGGCGGTGTCGGCTGAGGCTCTGAGTGTAGGCATGTCCTCTATGGTACGAAGCATCTCAGGGTCGTCAAAGTCGTAGATATCACACTGGTGGCTATGAGTGCGGGCATTGAAGTCTCCTACAAGGAAGACTTCACCCATCCCGGTATACTCCATAATCGTGTCACTGAGGCAGTCATATGGGGATGTGGTGTCTGGTCCCTCCCCTCCTGATAGCTTCTCAAGGGAATGTGTGAAGCGTGAACCAATGGGTGCAATATAGCATACGGCGAAGTACGCTGCTCTCTCCTCTGATAGCTGCAAGCATATCCACATGAAACGTGCCTCTTGGTCTCTGGCTACCACCTGTACCCTGTGCTGTAACGACTGTCTATAGAGCACGGCTACTCCTCCTGATCCTCGTGCGGTGTGCTATCTCATCTGGCGGCGGTGAGCTGACTCCCACATATAGCCCTCAATCCTCGGTAGGCTCCTCCCCGGGCTCTCGTGTGTCTCTATCAAGAAGATAATGTCTCTGCCCTCCATCACTTCCTCGAGGCGCCTTGGATGTGTCCATAAAGATCCATTGCAGTTCCAGAATGCAATGTGCACCTCCTGCTGTGCTCTCTCATAGGCCACGAATCCCTAGTCAATGGGCCGTCCATCAATGATGATCCGACCGTCTCTGTAGAGGGCACGATGTCCCTCTCGTCTGGCCTGGAGGACACGTGGCATGCATGACCATCTGTGCTCTACCTGCATCCGTGTGAGGTCGTCATCCAAATAGATGGGGGTGCCTGGTGTAGTGTGTAGTACGGCCCGTCGTCTGAGAAAGTCTCTCTTCCTGGCCTCATCTGAGAACTGAAGGATAAGTGCTCTGCTCCGTGTGGTGTCCCGTCCTTCTCTCCATACTCTGGTGAAAGGGAGAGGCTCATCCGCGCGGTATCCAAGTAATGTGCACAAGCGACGCCTGTCCTGCTCTGGTGATCCGTCTGTCTCTGTGAGGCCGGAGACGCGAACATTGAGCCTGTGGGCCTGTCGCATCCGCTCCTCCTCAATGGTGGTATACACTATGTGGATCTCCTCATGGTGGTTGTTCTTCTTTGCCTCCTGTCGAAGGTTCTTTTTGACAACCTCGACCCATCCATCTTTCTTAGTCTCAAGCTCGTTCTGCACCACCTCCATACACTCCTTCTTGATAGTCACCCGAATGTCCTCTAATGTGGAGCGATCTCCCCCTCCTCGTGCATGCTGTCCAGTTTCGTTTTCATATCAGTAAGCGTAGTGTGCAACTCCTCTAGGTCTCGTGAGTGCTGCTTGCGGGTAGCGAGAAGCTCTTCCCGAAGGGATTCGTTTTCCTTCTCCAAGGTTGCCACCTTGGCTTCGAGGGCGACAACTCTACGGGTAACCCCGTTCAGTGCAGAATCTCCTTCTTTCTTGTGTTTTCCTATCAACTCTCGGAGGGCATGCTCTAAGGTGGCCAACTGTTCCTCCAGCTTGGGAGCCATGAGAGAGAGAGAGAGAGAGAGAGAGAGAGAGAGAGAGAGAGAGAGAGAGAGAGAGAGAGAGAGAGAGAGAGAGAGAGAGAGAGAGAGAGAGAGAGAGAGAGAGAGAGAGAGAGAGAGAGAGAGAGAGAGAGAGAGTTTCTTAGGGTTTGGGATTAGGGTTAAGGTTAGGGTTAGGGTTTTCAGGTCAAAGTTAGGGTTAGGGTTAGGGTTAGGTTTTTTTGGTATTTTAAGGTTAGGGCTTTGGTCGTATGGATACATGATGTCGATTAGGGTTAGGGACGATGTCGATTAGGGTTAGGGTCGATGTCGATTAGGGTTGACGGCTGTGGCTGGAGTGGGGGTGCTGACGGCTGTGGCGGGAGCGGGGGACGTGGGCGGCGGGTTGGATCAGGAAGGCTCAGTGGTGACGGGCAGGGGACGTCGGGCAGCGAGGCTGGGCAGCGCCAAGATGAGGCAGGGCAGCGCCGAACAGGGGGCGGCAGGGCAGCGCCGAGATGAGGCAGGGCAGCGGGGCAGCGGGGCAGCCCGAGCGGGGGCAGGGCCGCGCTGGGCAGAGGGGGCCGGGCTGGAGAGAGAGAGAGAGAGAGAGAGAGAGAGAGAGAGAGAGAGAGAGAGAGAGAGAGAGAGAGAGAGAGAGAGAGAGAGAGAGAGAGAGAGAGAGAGAGAGAGAGAGAGAGAGAGAGAGAGAGAGAGAGAGAGAGAGAGAGAGAGAGAGAGAGAGAGAGAGAGAGAGAGAGAGAGAGAGAGAGAGAGAGAGAGAGAGAGAGAGTTATATTAAATAAAGGCCAAAATTGGCCTATGAGACAAAACCATATACAACTCTGATATACCAAGTATTTGTAGACAAAAGAATAATAATAAGAAGGTAAACATCTAAAGTGAACTAAAATCAAAGCTTAACAATGTGTTGAATATGATGTGGTTTTGGCACCATAGAAAATGACCACATAGTACAAGAAAGGACTATCATGGTACTGTGTGTGGGCTGCAAACTAAGCAACTAAAATGAGTAAACCTAAGAATGTAGTATGGGGTGGTGTGGATAAAGCATCTGATGCATAGGTGTCGGATGAAGTAACCTCTGGAAAATGACATGCCAATAAACCCTTGGTCTGAATTTTGTAGAAAAATCCCATGATAATGGATCTTTTTCAGTGGTAGCATCTTCGTAAGTAGGATCCATGTCCTTTGTATATATTTGTGCCATAGCTCTTGACGTATGATCCTATTCCTGTCATGTAGAGAGAGAATAGGTGGGAGCATGGGTATCATACTCTAGGGGCCGTAGTCGTTCCATGTCAAATCTGTAACTGGCCAACCAATCTCTAGTCTGGGCATGCAAGCATGAAGAGTCCCCTGCCAAGGCAAGATCACGTGATGCGTGAAAAGGCTTGTATGTGATGAGGCCACTATCCATATCCTAGAGTCTATGGAGCAAACATATTGCTTGGAACAAAGCCTCAACTATCATCGGGGGTGTAGCAAGCTCTACTCGAATGATGTCATGTGGTACTAATGGCTTGCTACATATAAGCCTAGAAATCATAAGTATCTCGGGTCTCTCCTCCAGTGTCCAAATATGGTCAGCAAGTTCTTACCTCCGTTTTCTTACCGCCAAACGGATGATCCATACATCACTGAAGGTGTGACTAGTGTATCAAAAAGCAAGCTCTTCGTGCGAGGCTCCTGAAAAGTGTGCATGATGACATTGCCTCTCCATCAATGCTCGTGCTGCATATCCACGAGTGACCCGATCACGGTCTCCCAGGGCCATCAAAAATGTACGTGACCTCGATAACATATGAATCAATGACCTGAATGTGATCACCGACAATTGTGAATATACTCTATCTCCGTATATGTGCTGATGTGTGTAGAATGAATTTTTTGAAGAAGAGAGTAAAGGATGGGCACCAAGGAACCAAAAACTAGAGTTTGCCGCCAGGACGTCCAAAATCTAGAGTTGGGCGCCAAGACGTCCAAAATCTGGAGTTGGGCGCAAAGACGTCCAAAATCTGGAGTTGGGCGCAAAGACGTCCAAAATCTGGAGTTTGCGCCAAGACGTCCAAAAACTGGAGTTTGGCGCCAAGACATCCAAAATCTGGAGTTGGGCACCGAGACGTCCAAATGGTAAAGTTGGGCGACGACAGGCCTAGTTTCATCAAGACGACAAGCAGACTTGACAAGGCGGCCAAGTGGCCCCAGCCACTCATCATTACACGACAAAGTCTGGTACTTGCGACCATGTTGACAATTGAAACCACCTAGTGCATTAACTTTCCGCTACTCACATGTAACAGACTCTCCTATTGTAACCGGTTCCTCGCCTCTCTCCTATAAAAAGGCGAAACCTCAAGAGAGGAGGATATAGCATATTGTGCACACTACAGGAGACTATAGCTGAGAGTGAGTACAGGCTTAGAGCTCGTAGAGACCTGCTTGTGTTCTTTGCTTGTGCCACCTATGTGAGAATACTTGAAGGTTGAATTCTGTTGTTCCATTGTATGATAAGTGGTATGATTAGCTAATGGCTTGTGCAGGTTGAGTTACATTTGGTTGTTCTCTGTCTTGTGCTCTATTCTGCTGCATGCTTGCTGCTCTTGTGACTTTTACTCCTAAGTGTAGTTTGTAGTGGTGATACGGAGGCTTGGTGATAAGTGTCTATTATGGTAATGTGCTTAATGTGCCCTTGTGCTTACATGTGCTCCTGGAGGAGTGCATTTTGCATTCCTTGCACCCACACACTTCACTTCACCATCTACAATGTGCTAAAAATAAAGACCTTGGTTTCACCAAGCTTCACCGAGTCCTCTTTGTGAGTGAAAATCATCTAGTGCATGTAAGTGACTCTGTAATCCCTCAATTGACTGTGAGATCAAGACAATGTCATCCTCATATAGTAAAATATGAACAGTGCCCCCCCCCCCCCCCCCCAAACTCCATTCCTGAACCTCCATGTTGTAAGATAAAGTCAACAAACTCATCAATGTATAGCACAAATAAAGTGGGGGATAATGGGCACCCTTTTTTCACACCTATAGTGCTAGTAAGGGGACCGGAAAGCCCACTTGGACATGCAACTCTACAAGATACCCGCTCATATAAAGCATAGATCCCCCAAATAAGATCATCTCTAAACCCAAGATCAAGGAGCCATTTGAAGAGTCTCTCTCTAGGTATTGTATCAAATGCTTTGCAGAAGTCCACAAAGAAGCAATGCAATCTCCTCTTCCTTACCTGTGCCTGATCAATCAGACATCTGAGAGTGAAGATGTGGTCAATGGTAGAAAAGGCACGTTGAAAGCCTGCCTGCTCTCGGGCTGGAGACTCTCTTGCTAAGCAAGAGTGTTTAGCTCTTCTTGAAGAATCGCTTCATAGAGTTTGGTAAGGATGGGGTGTAGCGGGGTACTTTGATACACCCGTAAATAATGCATTTTAGCTTTTGCTTTCGAGATGCAGAAGCCAAGTACAAGAAAAGTTACCTCAATTTTAAAATGAAGAAAAAGGGTATCCAACTCGTCAGTTCATGAAGAAGGCAGAATTGCCGATCTCCTAAGTCATATAATTTCCCACTTCACCAATTTTCTAAGCTTCCTAATTTCCCATTTCACCAATTCCCGAAGTTGCCTAATTTCCCACTAAACCAATTTCCTAATTTGCCTAATTTCCCATTTCACCGATTCCCTAAGTTGCCTAATTTCCCATTTCACCATTTTCCTAAGTTGCGTATTTTTCCATTTCACAAATTTCTTAAGTTGCCTAATTTCCCTGCTCACCAATTCTCTAAGTAGTCGAAATTCCTAAGTTGATCAATTTCTCAAAGTAGTCTATTGTTTTTTAGTCAAATTTTTTTACAAGTTAGTTGACTATGTCAAAAGTTCATCATTTTTATGAAATTAGTCTATTTCAAAAGTAGTCTATTTTTTTAAAGAAAATGGTCTACTTTTGATTTAGTCTACTTTTTCACTTGAAAAATAGAGACTAAATTTCCTAGATCTGCATATGGTCTAAATTTCAGTCACTTACACGCGGAGGACTCGTGGATGGTGGACGGCGCAGAATACCAGAATTTGGAAGATAGTGACGGTGTAGGAAATGTGGACCAAGAAGGAAGTTTCGAGAGTAGAAGTTTCGAGAGTATCAAAATGGTCAGTGAGCATGCCAAAGAAGAAACTAATTCTGTCCCTTTTGCTACCCTTCCCTTCCAGAAAAACTTTATAAGGAGACCTCTCCATCAAAGAAGGGACAAGCTCATCGGGGGAGAGAGACTCGTGGAAGTGTAGATCAATTTCTTGATCTATTTGCTCAATGTGGTGTGTCCTCTTAAGTGCAGTATGCACTGTGGGTTGCAATTTGAAGACTCACTAGGGAAGAAAGATTAGCATATACAATGACACAGTGAAATAAGAGAAAGAAGCTGAGATTATGAGTACAAACAACTCAAAAGAGGATTATACAAACTTTGGGCAATCGGTAGGAGACATAAGCATACATCTTCATTCTAAGTGCTTGACTTCGGTTCCGTAAACATACATGCTCAAAATCTAGTCTTCCAATTAGCTGCTCAAGAGAAGATTGGCCAATCACTGCTTACCCACTACTCACTCAAGTGCCAAGCTAGCTGAATCCAATTCTACCAAGTGGAGCACTATTGGTAAGCTAAGAGCTCTACACACACAAAGAGAAGGAAAATTGCAGGAGTGCATTCCTTCCTTGAGTCTCTCTCTGAGCTTCTCTCCCTTGTTGAAGGAGAGGTCTACTTATATAGTTTTTCTGGAAGTGAAGGATAGCAAAAGAGGACGAAATTAGTTTCTTCTTTGACATGCTCTCTGACAATTTCGGTATTCTGGAAGCTTCCTTCTTGGTCCACTTTTTTTGCGCCGTCACTATCTTCCAAATTCTGGTATTCGGCGCCGTCCACTGTCCATGAGTTCTCCATGTGCAAGTGGCTGAAAATTTAGACTATATGGAGATCTGGAAAATTTAGTCTCTTTTATGAAGTGAAAAGGTAGACTAAATCAAAAGTACACCCTTTTCTTAAAAAAATAGATTACTTTTGAAGTAAGTAGACTAACTTCATAAAAATGGTGAACTTTTGAGTAAGTCGACTAACTTGTAAAATTTGACTAAAAAAATAGACTAGTTTGAGAAATTGGTCAACTTAGGAATTTAGACTACTTAGAGAATTGATGAACTGGGAAAATTAGATAAACTCGGGAAATTGGTGAAATGGGAAAATAGGCAACTTGGGAAAATAGGTGAAATGGGAATTTAGGCAACTTGGGAAAATAGGTGAAATGGAAATTTAGGCAACTTGGGAAAATAGGTGAAATGGGAAAATAGGCAACTTGGGAAAATAGGTGAAATGGGAATTTAGGCAACTTGGGAAAATAGGTGAAATGGGAATTTAGGCAACTTGGGAAAATAGGTGAAATGGGAAAATAGGCAACTTGGGAAAATAGGTGAAATGGGAATTAGGGAACTTGGGAAAATAGGTGAAATGGGAAATTTGGCATTCTTCATGAACTGATGAGCTTGATCCCCTTTTCTCCATTTTCTTGCTCTTCACTTCTTCTACTTCTTCTTTTGCTCGAAGTTGAGGTAACTTGTTTTGTACTTGGGAAAATAGGCAACTTGGGAAAATAGGTGAAATGGGAATTAGGGAACTTGGGAAAATAGGTGAAATGGGAAATTTGGCCTTCTTCATGAACTGATGAGCTGGATCCCCTTTTCTCCATTTTCTTGCTCTTCACTTCTTCTACTTCTTCTTTTGCTCGAAGTTGAGGTAACTTGTTTTGTACTTGGCTTTTGCATCTTGAAAAGCAAACATAAAATGCGTTATTTTAAGGATA
This sequence comes from Ceratopteris richardii, assembly GCA_020310875.1. NCBI lineage: Eukaryota > Viridiplantae > Streptophyta > Polypodiopsida > Polypodiales > Pteridaceae > Ceratopteris > Ceratopteris richardii. Next base: position 143,993,832 of record CM035420.1, on the reverse strand, counting down.
TATCAAAGTAACCCGCGACAGGTTGCCCACCACTTAGACATTCTCTGTCCTCGGAAAAAAATAATACTTTTTTCTCTTTTTTTTTTTCTTTTCTCTCTCTTTCCTTTTTTTTTTCCACTTCTTCTTCTTCCTTCTTTTTTTTTTTATTGAGAGAAAGGCCTTTATCTCTATTGATAATAGATATACGATAGATTTAGAGGAGGTTCCAATACAGAAAGCCACTGGAAACTCTATTCTTCCCTAAGAAATGCTCATTTCACGAGTACGCACAACTCTTATCAGCTTAATGAAGTAAGTGTCACCTGAATGCAGGGAAGCCACCACTGTTCTAAACCCTCCATCACTCAAACACATGCATAAAAGGAAAACTGCTTAGGTATGTATATGTTCTCTCTATCCCACGCTGCAGATGATACCAACACAGGTGAACTAGGCAAAGAAGCTGCCCTAGGAAACCTGTTGCGGTCGTATCCATATGATCCTACGACAGAGGATGGAGTTCTGGCAGCCCCCGGAGTGGATGGGGTGGCTTGAAACACCGGAATTGGTTGACCGAGATGCTTGGATGAATTCAGAATTCATAATCCTAGATGTAGAAGAATTACATTCAGGGATAGCCCTCCCTGTCAAAACTGCTAATGGTGGAGGTGGATGTTGTCGTGGAGGCACTGCTGCCAATCTAGATTGAAAATTGTGTGCATGTTGCAAGATACTACAGCTACTGCTCGAGCGCCTCGCCTGAGACAAGTTTCTGCGTGAAGATTGTCTGTCTCTATTCACTGGATTAGAGTGACGTCCATACAAGCTTCTCCTTGCAGGCCGATGATTGGACACTTCATCTCCAATAGATATGCTTGAATCAAATGTACGCTTTGACCTATATATAGATCCTACACAACCTCCACTCCTTGGTGTTGGTGTATTCCTTCCCCATTGATTGTGAGTAGGTAGCAGTGAATGTACATTAGAAAGGGACATTTCATTAGTCATAGCATCTATTATGAGCGGCTCTCTTTCATGCCAAACATGGTGTTAACAAAGTGGTAACTTCTCTCAGCTTCTTCATCATCCAGCATGCTCAATGTTTTTGAACTCTTTCTAGAAGGGAGATAGATTGTACCAGTAAGTGAGTTTGGGGCAGAAGAAAGAGCATCAGTGGCAGAAGAGCATGCATAATTGCTTATTAAAGAACTAGTACAGACGGTAAGACATCTTCGGCAGAAGAACACACAAGGTTACTCAATCCCCGCCTGCCAAGTCCAGCCCCATAACCACCAATGTCCCGCTGCCCCACACTTAAATCTCCTGATGTTGGCTGATGACTACAGCAAGTTTGAAGAGCAGTTTTTCTCCTCTTGTAAACTGTAGCATTACTGCTGTAAGAATAACCAACAGTCAGCTTAAATGGCGATCATGGATGGGCGACTCTTCAAGTAGATGATGAAGAAAATTGACAGCTGACTGCCCAATTGGATGGTTTTGGAAAAAACTCAAACTAAGTGACAAGTCGACTATCTTATGGAGATGGAAAAAAATTGACCTATTGCTTTGACCAAAAAAAAATCAACTTTTTTTTTTTGAACTTCAAAAAAATTGAACGATTCATTTGATCAAAAAAATTGACTTTTTTGTTTATGACTTCAAAAATAATCGACCTATTCACTTCACCCAAACAAAATCGACTTTTTCTATGAATTTGAAAAAACATCCAAACAAAATCGACTTTTTTTTATGGATTTGAAAAAAATCGACCCATCCAAACAAAAATCGACTTTTTTTATGGATTTGAAAAAAATCGACCCAAAAAAATCGACTTGAAAAAAAAAAGGAAAAAAAAAAGAGGTATAGTGGTAGGTATTCCGAGCAAAATAACAACCTTGTGATACTATGTTTGGGCTATACATGTCAAGAAATGGGTTCCTCACATGCTAGACTTGTTCAGTTTAGACTTTTTGGGAAGATTCTATTTTATATCCACTGGTGAGTGAATCCTTTAAGTGATGGATTGGATGGGATTTATTGATGCGGACTAGAGTAAGTCTAATAGAGCATAAGGAGGGGACATGATATGTACAGAGTTCCTATCGTAGTGATTCAATATCTCATTCTGATTCTTGGTAGGGTTTGAAACGTGAACGGTTCACCAAAGGAATTTGGGTTCCTTCAAGAGTGGAGAGACGTACCGCACCTTGGGGAAGGATCTCTGTTACCTTGTAAGGACCTGTTCATCCGGTGGATAACTTCTTTTCTTTCTTGCTGTACAAGCTTGGTTGATATAGGAAGACCAATGATCCTTCTTTGATCTCTGTCTTCCATAGATTCCTATCGTGCCATGCTTTCCGCTTCATCTGCTCTTTCTCGAGAGTTGAATCAGCTATTGTTCTCTTTTCCTTCAGCTGATGTAATCTGTTCATATTGATATTACTCATGACTTACAAATTACCAATCCTTGGATATCCCACTCTACTTGATCCTTTTAGAAATTCTAATGGAGCTATTGCTTCAAGACCATATACTAACTGGAAAGGAGTATGTTTTGTGGTTACCTTGAATGCCGTCTTGTATGCCCATACCACACCTGGGTAGGTAGTGCCCCATGTGAAGAGATGGAGATAGCACATTTTCCTCAAGCGCATTATGAGTACCTTGTTGGTGCTTTCTGCTTGACCATTGGCTCGTGGGTAATATGAACATGATTTTTTGTGAAAATTTTGTACTCCATAAATATTTCAGTTAGGGTTTTGTTGATAAAATGAGATCCTTGGTCACTTGTAACTTCAATTGGAAAGCCATACTTGCAGAAAATATTTTCATACAAAAAAGAGGCTACCGTATGAGTAGTGCAATCTTTCGTCGCCAGAATTTCAGCCCATTTGGTGGTGTAATCAGTGGCAACCAACAAGTACTTCACATTCAAGGGAGAAGTGATGGGATAGATTGGCCCCACAATATCTAATCCGCATTTTTCAAATGGTCTCCATGATAAAGAAATTTGCAAGGCTTGGTTGTTGAGCTTACTCGGTTTTCGTGCACAACGTTGGCAAGTGTCTCATGTCTTTGAATATTCTGTTGCATCTCGAAAAAGATAAGGCCGCCATAACCCTCCATGTAAAATCCGATGTGCTTTTATGTGACCTGGATAGTGGCATGTAGCTGTTCCTCCATGGGCTTCTTCTAGTATTTGTTGTACTTCATGTGGTAGGACGCATCTCCTATAGATCCCATCATATCCTACTCGGAAAAGAGTATTTTGAACGATTGAAAAATTCTTACTTTTTAGGAGCAATCTTCTTCGTTCGAGTGGTGTGAGATTAGGTGGGCATGTTCCCGTAGTTAACAAATGATGAACATCCTGGTACCAAGTAGGGTAAGTGCTTACTTGAAATAAAGATTGATCTGGGAGGTTGTCTTCGATGCCCGTAATTGGTTCCGAATGTCCTTTAATCCTTGAACGGTGATCTTCTATCACATGCTGCTTCCCAGGTCGTTGAACGAGTTCGAAGTTGAATTCTTGGAATAAGAGCGGCCACCTCCAAACTCTTCCATAGATGTTTGGCTTGTTTAGCAAATATTTGATTGCTTGATGGTCGGTGATGACAGTGAAGTGAATTCCCAATAAATAATGACGAAACTTCTTGAGGGCGAAAACAATAGTGAGTGCTTCTTTTTAGTAGTACTATAGTTGCGCTATGCTTTAGTTAAAATTATGCTAGCACAGTAAATGGGTCGATCAAGTTTATATTCTTTGCTAGGTTTTGTGACTATGGCTCCCACCGCTATAGAACTTGCATTCATATGAACGTGGAAGGTAGCATTCCAATCTGGCACCTACTAAAATAGGTGCACTGATAAGTTTGGTTTTTAGAAGGGTGAATGCATTGTCTTCTACTTCAATCCAGTGGAAGGGTACCGTTTTGCTCACAAGCCTAGAGAGGGGCTTAGTTATCTCAGTATACATTTTAATGAACTTGCAATGATAGCCGGTATGTCTTAAGAAACTCTAGATTTCCTTTGCATTAATGGGTTTGGGCATATGAAGTATTGCTTTGATTTTATCAGGATCGGGAGCCATATCTTTTGCTGAGACTATGTGACCCAAGAGTGTCCCTTCCGTCACCAAAAAGTGACATTTGTTTGGATTGAGTTTCAATTTGGCTTCTCTGCAAGCACTAAAAACCTGTTCCAATTGACAAAGATGATCAATGAAGTTTTCCACTGGAGTAGAACATCCACTGCCTGAAAAGGTGGAGAAGTCGTCCATAAAGATCCTCAAGAATTTTGGAAACAATGATGGGAAGATTGAGTAAACCACTCGATTGAAAGAGGCGGGAGCATTGCATAATCCAAAAGCCATCTTAGTATATACATACGTACCCCATGGAGTTACAAATGCAATTTTAGCGTGGTCCTTTGGATGTATGAACACTTGGTTGTGTCCGCTAAATCCATGCATGAAACTGTATAAAACATGACCAGCCACATCTTCCAGACCTTGTTCTGAAAATGGGGTTGGAAACCCATCGGGAATCGTAACCTTGTTGAGAGCCCGAAAATCGACACAAATGTGTATCTTGTTGGATTGCTTCTTTTGGACTATTACCATTGATGATAACCATTCAGAATGCTCCACTGGGACAATGATTCTTGCTTCCTCTACCTTTTCTATTTCTTTTTTGACCGCATCTGCATATTTTGGATTAAGTCGATAAATCCTTCCTCTTAATGGCTTAGCATCATGAATCAGTGGAATAGAATGCTCTCCAAGATGAACATGAATTCCTTCTAAGTCATGGTAACTCCATGCAAACACATCCTTGAAATTTTGCATGAAAGTGGTTACCTGATGGAGCAAGGAGGGATGATCCCAAAGCCATGTTGCTAGTAAGATTGGTTGTGAATGTTCCTCATTCCCAAGGTTGACTTGCCTAGTAGGTTGAAATCTCATGGCTGATTCTTTTTTTTGGTCTTCAAAAATGCATTGTGGATAGGCTGGAGATTCCTCTATGTTGATCTTTGATTCGTTTTCTTGCGTCCATGGAGGTGAGAGCTCTTTCATCCACGGTATGTCGGATGGTATCGGTAAGTCGTCTACTGGAGCTCTTTTCTCCTTTCCTTGGGTCAAATCTTTCGAAACTCCTTTCTTTCCCCTCCTCAAGTCCATGGCCGGTTCTCCAAGCCCAAGAGTTTTTACCTCTTCGGACTCCCCTTCACAAATAGATATGCCATAACATGGAAAGGCTTCCATTCATTCCAAAAGATCTTGGTCATCGTTTATTTCAATTTCATTACATGCTTCCGTGATAGGAATGTGTTGTTCTTCGAGAATAGTGAAAGAATGAGCATTACCTCCATGTGATCCTTTCGGATCTAAGTGTACTTGTTTTTGCACTTTCCCCGACAGGTTAACTAAAATAGTATCATTTCCCCAATCATGTATGGCTTGGATGTGCTTTAGCCATGGCCTCCCTATGAGTAGAGGAAAGCCTCCATTGACCTGCGGTAGATTTAACAACACAAAATCTAAAAAGAATGTGAGCCAGTCCATCTTTACCGCTGCCTTTTCTACAATACCGAGAGGTTTAACTCGAATTTGGTCAGCCAAGGTGATTGTGAACTTCGCTTCACCTAAAAGTGGAGTCCACGTGATTTGAGGGTAAAATCTGGCATGAGATTTATGCCTGAACCTCCATCGATTATTACTCCATTTATAGTTATTACATGTATAGTGACTCATAGACATGGAATCCTTAAGTCGGTTAGAGAGTTGGTTGATACCTTTGTGAAGCTCTCGGAAATTGAAGCTTTCATCAGGTTTGTTGGAGTGTGCCCACCACTTATTGCAAGCATTGTCAGAGGAGACAATGTCTCTATGATCCCTATAACTTCACTTCTAAATCTTTCATCCATTCTTAATAGATCATACAATGATACCTGCTGGAAGGTGTTCTTTAATATTTCCTCCTTGTTGATGGTGGATGGTACTGGCGAAGGTAGAGGAGGCTTGTTACATGAATGGAGTTCCCTCATCCTTTCTTCAAAAACTTTGTCTATTTCCTGCAAAACTTCAGAATTTTTCGTACCCGAGTCTTTTTCTTGGAGGACCCTTGCTTCTGCTTTCTTTTTCTGGGCTTTAGTCTGCACCCCTTGTTCTTGATCCATTTCTTGCAACGCCACCACTCTAGCTTCTGGACTTGGACTGAAAGATGGGTTTGCCTTGAGTTCTTGATTGCCTTCTTCTCTTTGTTGTGAATCAGGTTTTAACTCTGGAGCATAGCTTCGGGTTTCTTTTTCTGGTCCATGATTGTGCAGGGAAACATCTCCATGAAGTTGATCAAGATCACTTAGTGGAGTGGTATGAATCTGGGCAAAGGAGTCGATTTAGAGAGAGAGAGAGAGAGAGAGAGAGAGAGAGAGAGAGAGAGAGAGAGAGAGAGAGAGAGAGAGAGAGAGAGAGAGAGAGAGAGAGAGAGAGAGAGAGAGAGATATGAAAGGAGAGAGTATGCTCATGTCTGCTGAAGGCTAATATGACCTATAAGATCAAAAGGTTACAAAGTGGCGAATCTGATAAAATGGCTGAGATAGAAGTACTCGAAAAATAGAAACGAAGAGACTAAGAAATGAGTAAAGTAAGTGGAGTACTGGGTGTGTGGTAGAGGTGTGAGTAGAATAGAGACTCTCTAGTCAATGCAAAGGTACAAGATCCTGAGAAGAGGCTGATGCTGGCCAATACAATGAATAATACACTCTTGTGAGGTATGATCCTCCATCTCAGTGGTAAATTGTAATCGAGCATCAGTCGGTGTTGAATCTCATAACTTATTCAAAATATATGAGTACCGCCTGTACACTCTTACATATCTATATTTCCAAGACGAACTGCTGTTAAAACCTCCTGAAAGAACCTCCCAAAGAAATACTTGATGCGTCAATGTTCTATGCTGATTCTATGTTATTATTATCAGATTCAATATTTAGTCATTGAATTTGCAAGTACCCCACTCTTTACATACACACTCAAAATGTATTCATCTATCACATTGACACTCATGTATGTGTGTGTGTGTGTTGATTACCAGGTTTGACACTCATGTATGTGTCTGTTGTTTATTTGTTTGTATTTCATCTATATGTATATGTTTTGATTTATAAAGATTTTAAAATTGTTTCTGCTTTTTTGTTTCTGGTACCTGTATGTGCTTGGTCATTATCATTGCTTTGCTTTCACGTGTACTTGTGTGTGTGTGTTTTGAAATTTATCATGATTTGATTAGTTTCAATTTAGAAATTTGTTTCGGTTTGTTCATTTATTATTTTATAGATTTTAGAAAATTAATAAATATGTTTAAATCTGTTTTATTATTGACTTATTTTATTCTCATTTTGCTTATTTTTGGTAAGCCCTCTTTGTAAACTTTTATATTTACTAGTATCTTTTAGAACTTAGGATTGCCCTATTAGCCTGGTTTTCAAAGCTTTTGTTTCAGTTGATCTTTTTTATGGATGGTACCATCATACTTCCTTGGCTGAATATTTTGGGGGTATAATTCTGTACACTTATCATGATGCTATAGCTAATCTTATTCTCTATGTGAAATAACTGCAGTTGATAGGATGCATAGGTTTCCAATATTTTCTTGAGAGAATTTGAAAGAATAAGGTCTTGATTTGCAGAGACTTATTACTCGTAAAGGCTCGGAGCATTTCCATTTACAACTGGAGGCATTGGAAGAAGATATCAGAAGGACGGAAGATGGATCTGAAGTTCGAAGAACTAGCCGATCAAGTCTCAGGGTACCTCCTGAAGATGGCATTGAGAGCACTGGGCGCGAGTCAAGAATAGGGAGCCTACGCCGAATTAGCCGGCAGGGTTCGGTAAAAGCTCGTCCAACATCACCACCAGAACTCATAATTCCATTAAGTATGGAAGAGAAAAGTGAGATTGCAGAAGATGAGTGTGCAGCTGTGAAGCTTCATATAGCATGTTATCGTGATGAGAGTGAACGGGTTCTGGATGACATAAGAGCTGTAATTGACGAAATGGAAACAAGCATTGGTGAGATAAAAAAGGAGACAAACAGCTTCCGAAGAGAGGTTATGTTTGAGGCAGAGATGCGGCATTCAAAGTTTGCAAGTACTGATAGAATTTTGAGGTATGGTTTTTCCATTATATTCAGCCTCAGAGAACAACACATTAGATGTAACTGATAGAGCTAGAGGCATAAGTGCTAAATAAGTAGAGAATAATTTTTTTTTTTTACCTTTTTGAAGATTTTCATTTCAGCTCTCTAAAAGTTTAATATTAGAAGTTATATCTCGAAGAGATCAAAATAATTTTTTTCTCCCAAGACTATTGTTTGTAGTGATGTTGGTTAATAAATCATCTATCTGTTTGTGTTTAGGTGAGATTTTTGCATGTGGTATTTTTGCCTAGAAATGAGTTTGCTGTTCAAAGGAGCCTTTTTGTTGAGTTGGATTCTGTGTGGTTGGTGGTTTTTGGATTTTGGGAATGAACGTCCATAATGATTTTGAGATATGAAGCTGTCTGAATGTTCACTATATTCAACTTAGATTAACAGACTGCTAGATCTAACTCGTGAAGTTGGAAGCATTGGGATCTTTTTGGAATCTTCTAGGTCCATTTATTTTCGCACATTAGGGAACTGAGTTTCTTAATTTTAAGTACATGGCAAATTAGAAACCATTTCCATGGTTTTTCCTTGGTCAAGAGTGGTTTATTGTAGTTTCCTTCTGTGAGTAAGTTTGAAAACTACCTCCAAGATCTGTATGGCTTGCCAAACTCCCATGGCCATTGATCTTCTGGCTGAATCAATGATTAAATTCGATGTTAAGAAGGCTTTTTGGTAGCGATGATTATCCATCACTCAATCGGATGCTCACCCATTCTTCTTTCAATCTGCATTGTCCAATGTTGAGAAATCAATTTTAAATGCATGAAATTGAGCCCTTGGATCTCCGACCTCATTCAGTGGATGTTACGAGCGAGCACACTCTTTTACCGCCATCAAACTCCCATCTCATCCAGTGAAGCAGCAGATTGAGCAACTGCCAAGTATGCCGTATTCTTTGTCAGATTTGTGTGATTAGACATGAACCTCAATAATTATTTTGAGGTATGTATTGTTTTCTTTTTTCAGTTTCAGATAATGTTATAATGGATACAGCTGCTTGAGCATGGGCAAGAAGGATCATTGACTTAATGATTGATTGAGTTTATCTGTCAAGAGTGACCAAAGGCATAATGACAATGACTGAATTTGGGTGATTGATTAACGATAACGATTAAAAGAGATGAGGACTTCATGCCTTGTATAGCTGCCATGCAGAAATGGCTATATTTGAGGAGTGCTCCAAGTGATTCTTTGTGCCCCACTCCTGCCATCAGTCTCCACCTCCATTCTACATGCAAGCACTCATTCATTAGCAGCTCCTCTGGAACCTGCTCCTCTTCTAGATAATTGTATGTTAAATCTTCAACGACTTCTAAATGTTGCATCAGATTCTTGGGCTTGAAATTTGTTTAGCTAATCTATGATTCCTATTCTTTTGACTCAAACACACCTGAAGCTTGATGCCCCAAATATTCACTTTATCAGTGAGCTGCCCACATTCCTTTTAGGAGTATCATGCAATGACCTCATCCTTTATAGGTGTAGTCTCTCGATCTTCAACAGCACCCTGAAAAACTAGACCATCACACCTTGAAACAATTGGAGATGGTCGACCAAAGTCGATTGGCAAACCTTGCTCAACCCTTGGCCAACCAAGGTAGACCTTAGGGACTACTAAAAGAAAGGCTTAATGAAGATACCATGTAGCAATGCTTATCCTGATGATTGGTGCTTGTATAAAGTGTTTGATTGAAAGGCTTTGAAATACTTTGTCTCAAGTCCATTAATTTCATCAATACTTAGTTTTCAGATATTTACAAGGCTCTTTTGTTCTTGCTTTTTTCTTCTTCTGAAATGGTGAAAACGACACCTTGAGGTAGTGTAAGAATGATGATTAAGTGCCTTGTGCTACTTCTTGCTAATGACATGACCCTTAAAAAGTAGAGCCGTAGATCACAACACACCAAAACACAAATCATTGATGACAACTGACTCTAATCAAACTTTAAGTGCCTGTAGATGGCCAGCTAGGAAATGAAAATCAAACTTTAAGTGCCTGTAGATGGCCAGCTAGGAAATGAAAAACAAAAATGCAGCTGAGAGTGATGAAGCTAAAATGCAGCAGTGGAGAGAAATAGTGAAAACATAGATGGACTGAGAAAGAGTGAAAAAACCATAAGTTGTATGTGACAAAAGAATGATTGCATTGCTTGCGAAATCAACACCACCTGTATTGTGATGAGAGAATAATTGCATCACTTTCAAAATCAAGTTGTGAACATTTTCCAGGACTCTCTTATACATGGAAAAACATTAGCTGAGTAGGCAATATACCTAAATTAAGTGGATAAGATCCCACATTGGATGTATGCTCTTAAAGTGATGCATACAACAGAAAAATAACTTTGTAGACCACACAATAATAATGTATGTGTACGGAAATGCAGAAAACATATGGTTGAAAACACTACACAGTACCATTTGCCATAAAGAACAAAACTTAAAGATGATATGGTAAAACATACACACTGCATCTCCTTCATATGTACGTAGATGGTGGATGCAACAAGCATAATGCAACGTTGAGCATTTTATCTAAGCGCATATTTTAAATATACTACAATATACATAGGATAAATCACAATCATCATTGAAATGTGACGTATTTTTTATTTTGTAAACCTAAGAGTTCTTCATTTCAAAATTGAGTTGCAATAAACAACATAAACCAGTTTATGTTTCAGGTTTCGTACATAGGCATTGACGGTACATCAGATTTGGCATAAGTTCCTGATACTTTTTGACATCTAGGAAACAAATATGAAAAATCTCAGTCTCATCTTTGTGGGTGTTTTCATATTTTTGGTTCAGCAAACAACAGAGTACATACTATTGTATGCTACATAAACCAGTTTATGTTCCAGGTTCCATACATAGGCATTGACTACACATCGGATTTGGCATAAGTTCTTGATAAATTTTGACATTTAAAATCTCAATCTAAAATTTGTGGATGTTTTTATATGTTTGGCTCAGTAAGCAACAGAGTACATCAGAGCGTATGCATAAGAGCATCTATGAAGGATTCATTGTTCTTCTGTAATACCTGTTCTTTTACATAGAATCATGCTGCAGGTCTGTACAAAGGACAACCCTGTCTCAGTGATATGCTCAATGATCATTGATCTGGTGTCCTTCAAGTATCTCATGATGGACATTACTGCATCCCGGCGTGCCTTGCGTGGATCAACCATAAATCAGCTCACAACTCCCACTGCATGGGCAATGTGAGGCCTAGTAGCAACCATAGCATACATAAGTGAACCACAACCTGAAGCATATCGAACATGTTTCATATAACTGGTGAACTTTGCCTCTTTGTAAGTAATAGGTTCACCCTCATCTGATAGCATAATATAGTGCAAAGAGGGGTCATATCTTTTTCTTAGCCTCCTAGGACATTTGGATCTTCTCACCCAATGATCAACATTCTCCGGTTTGGGTCTACATCAAGAGGCATCCCAATACCATCATTATTAACAGGTTGCTGTACATCATTTCCAACCCTATTTTCAACATGAATAGGTGGCTGCATCTGCAATTAAGGATTCTCATTTTTCTGTCCAACTTGAATAGTGCAAAAAATACCAAAAAATACAATTTCCTTGGGAGAGATAAGAAATTATATAAAATCTTGTCCAAAATGTCTAATACATGCAATACAAGAAATGAGAATGAGGAGAGGAGGAGTTTATGAAATTCAAGAATCAAGAACACGTATACATGAGAAAAGGTGGTAAGGGAAACGAACCAAAAAGGCCCAAGAATACTATTAGTGCAAGCAATGGTAAGGGCAATGGCAATGATTATGGAAGGAGTATGGACGACGCCTATCGAGCTGCCTAATAATTTAAGGAGGATACAACTAGGCCACCAATGGCTCTCCCTAAACCTCTCCTCTTGATGGACAAGTGCTAAGGAACACCTACAGACAAGTAAGTCTCTGCAAGATTGTATGCCTCAACTATCAATTTAGAAGAGACATGTTAAAGTTGGTAGATTCCTTAAGCCTCCCAACCTTCATTGGTGACGAGCAAGGTACTTGCTTTTATGGCACGTGCTCCACTCAACGACTATCATAATCCTCTGATAATTGTTAGCATTTCGGGGCATAAGTTCTTAGGAGTTATCATTGATCTAAGAACTTATCATTGATGGAGGGTCTAGAATCAATCTTATGCCCGAGGCTACCACGTTGCAACTAGGACTCGGACCCTCCAAGGAAGCACAATTTAGGGTCACCATGGCATATCAAAGTAAGGTAAGGAGAGTAGGAGTGGTAGAAAAGGTAGCATTGGATGTGCAAGGGTCCATTTTCACATTAGATTTTGCGGTACTTCGGCTTCCATATACACCGCGGAGCTTTCCCTTGGTTTCATCATGCCAGAGCTATTCATGACTTGGGGTGAGACTCAATTTGGGTACAGAAAGACCCGACTGTGCAATAGGTGCACATTGAAAATGGAGTAGACCATACGACACCAAGAACAATCAATTCCATAGCGGTGGAAGGAGAAGGGGAAGTCGAATTTCCATGGCTGAGTGGCATAGATCATGAGGCCTAGGTACTGGAATGGATGGGGGTGAAATCTCCACCTTGCTATGCTATCTCTTTTACAGTTGAACAAGCCTAAAGAGGATATAGAAGTAATTGGGTTGGGAGAGAGAGAGAGAGAGAGAGAGAGAGAGAGAGAGAGAGAGAGAGAGAGAGAGAGAGAGAGAGAGAGAGAGAGAGAGAGAGAGAGAGAGAGAGAGAGAGAGAGAGAGAGAGAGAGAGAGAGAGAGAGAGAGAGAGAGAGAGAGACGTCTGATTGTAGTTGTAATGGTTTAATGTTTTGAATGCTTAGTGTCAATGTTTTGAGTTTCTAATGTTTTTAATGCTGATTTTTTATTTTGAGTTCTTAATGCCCTAATGTGTTAAGGAGCTTTAATGTGTAGAAGATTCTAATGGTTTTAATGTTTTTTAAGTTTTGATGTGTTTGATGTTGATGAGTTTGCAAGTTTTTAATGTGCGTGTGTGTGTGTGTGTGTGTGTGTGTGTGTGTGTGTGTGTGTGTGTGTGTGTGTGTGTATGTATGTGTGTGTGAGTGTGTGTGTGTATGTATGTATGTATGTATGTATGTATGTATGTATGTATGTATGTATGTAATATGTATGTATGTATGTATGTATGTATGTATGTATGTATGTATGTATGTATGTATGTATGTATGTATGTATGTATGTATATATATATATATATATATATATATATATATATATATATGATTTGAAGATGAAGAATTTGATCAACAGTGCTTGTATATCTTGAGTTCTTAGGGTTTGATAAGGCTTGCGTCTGATATTAGGGTTTTTGGCAGGCAGTTTGAAGTTTATTAGGGTTCGCGATCTTGCTTCAGCAGAGATAAGCTCTGTGGCGACACGTTCGAAGCTGAGCTTAGTGTAGAGGAGGCTGCGGATTTCTCAGATTTGTCAATTTTTAGGGTTACTGGCTGTGGTGTGTGGGCTCGGAAAGGTCTTTGGAACAGGGCTACAGTACAGTTAAGAGGGAGTTGCAGCAGATACAGTTAAGAGGGAGTTGCAGTAGATAATCTTTGTTTTCAGGGAACAGGTGTGATTTGGAATATAATTAGGATGGCATCATCCTCGAATATTCAAGGCCCTGCTGTTGTGCTGAATGACTCACAAGATCGTGATCAAGTGCCCCAAACCCCTTTACATAAAGAATTGGATATTGGTAAGCTAAAACATATGATGGAAGACACCTTAACATTGGATGACAATGTTCAGGGTGATTTACGAGTTGATGTTGATCCCTCTCTCATTTGGGACTCAACCCTTATGTTTCATGAGAAGGGTCTCCTATTATTTTTCACGGCTCGTATCCCACTGGAAGTGGATGTGGCCTATGCTATCAATTCCAATGTAGGCAAAGATGTAGTGGATAAAGTTTTCTACTCAGGGCATGGTTTGTTTGAGGTGATTTTCAACGATAATGATGTCAAGTCCCAATTTCTGGCACAACAGACAGTTTTCCTGTGTGGTTTAATGGCGCATGTTTTTCCTTGGAAGCCGGTGAAGGCAATGAAGGAAGAACTTCTGTACAAATGTCCTGTTTGGGTGGAATCGGTGGATCTTCCATCTTTCTTGTGGAATAGTATTGGGCATGTGGCCAAAGTGTTGGGTGAATTGCTATATACTCCGTCCATTTCAGCACCAAACAAGAACACGGTTTGTGTCCTCTGGAATACTTCCAGACCTTTTCCCAAAACTCTTGGTATCAATGTTCCTAATGTTGGAAGAATTGTAATTTATCTAAAATGGGGAAATATGGCGGGCTCATGCTTTCATTGTGGCAATTTAGGGCATTATTCTAAAAATTGCCCCACTCTTAAGTCAGAAGGAGTTAATTTCATCCCCACTTATCCTAGAAGCAAAATCTTGGTTCTTGAGGAACAAGTATTTGGAAAGCAAAGGAACTTCCCTGCGTCTCGTAATGTACATATTTCTAGTCCTGTGGGAGTTCAACATGTTGCCAGTAAAGGAAAGGAAGTGGTGATGGAGAAGAAGATGCGTCCTGTAGCTCCTATCACCCCAATGAAGCTTAATGTTTACAAGCGAAGAGAGGGAGAGGGTGCCAATAAAGATGACTCTAGGAAGAAAGGAGAAGATGCAGGTAAGAGACTTGTAGACGACGATGGGTTTACTCTAGTTTCTTATAAAAAAGCTTTGCTTCGGGGTAAACGAAGCAAGTTTCAATCTGGATATTCAGCTTCTCCTGCAGATGAAGCCAACCTAGCGCCGCACTCTGATGATCATATGGCAGAGTATTACGAGAATATGGACATTGTGTTGCAGGATTTAGCTCCGGCATTGGCTCAAATGGACTCCTCTCCTACTGATCCCCCGGACTCATGAAATTAGCAACGTTGAATATTCAGGGGTTAGGGCAGTACGGGAAGTGGACAAGGTTGTGGAGATGGATTATTAGACATCAACTTGATTTGGTGGCAGTTCAAGAGCATAAAAAGCATGATCATGCTGGAATGCGTATTCATACAAGAGATTTTCACTTGTGTTATAATGGGATTAAGAATAAATATTCTGGGTGTCTTTTCATTGTTAGGAAAGATATCCCCTTTCAAGTTTTGTTTGATGACTCGCAAGGTAGATTCCTTATTCTTCATCTTACGTTGCAGGATGTTTCACATATCTGTATTAATGTGTATGCCCAAATTCTCCAATGGAAAGAGTCAAGACTTGGGAGAATTTGCTTCACACTATTCACTCTTGTGCTTAGCTTCAAGTATGGACAGATGCTCGTATTCTTTTGTGTGGTGACTTTAATATGGTAGATGAGGACATAGACTGCACGACTTCTGCTTCTCTTATCTCTTCACAGGAGAACTCTATTTGGAGTGAAATCTTGGATTTTTTGAATCGTAAAGATCTATGGGGTTATATTGGTGGTCACACAATTCATTATACCTTTCATTCTAGATCGCATAGGAAAGCAATGAGTAGGTTGGATAGATGTTATTACTCTCATACTTCTTTGTATGCCATGTCCACAATGTGGGTTGATGCTACGGTTTTGCTTTCTGATCACAACCCACTTTTGGTGTCCCTTGCTGGAGTAGAATGGAACTCTTGCGTACCAGATAAGTTTCATAGAATTCCTTTGAGCATGAGTATTGCTTGGTTACAAACTTCTATGTTTAAAGCTAGTGTTGAGAAATTGATTTTTAGAGTTCTCTCATTAAAGGCTTCACCGTGTATGAAATGGGAATTTCTGGTGGCGGGCATGCAAGATGTGATTAGAGATTGTGGTAAATATTTTGCTAACACCTTAAGGGCGGTCAAAGGAGAAGTTGAACATCTCATTCTCTTAATGACTGAGAAGGTGGATTCTGGACAACTTCTCTCGGAGAGGGATCATGCTCAGTTGTGTGATGTGTACAGATGTTTGCACTTAATAGAGAACAATGCTATTCAGTCTTCTAAAGTTCGAGCTATTGAGTTCAATGGTCAAATTCTACAAGATGGGAATTCTATAGCTCATGCATGCACAGAACACTTTGAAAAGTTGTTTGCTTCCTCATTTTCAACTTCTGATACTTGGTTCATGGCAATTCAGGATTCTCTTGCCTATACTCCACAAATCATTGATCCGCGAACGGTTGATAATTGTGAAAAGTCGATAACTGAAGAAGAAGTTCTCATGGCTCTTCAGTCTCTTAAGAATGGAAAAGCACCAGGATTAGATGGTCTCACCACGGAGTTTGTTATGGAGTTTTGGTCCTCTCTTAAGACCTTAATTTTGGATGCATGTAACGAGATATGGAGCGGCCAAAAGATGCCTTTTTCATTTAAGCAGGGGAAAATTAAGCTTATTCCCAAGGTGGAGATACCCAGAAAGATTGGGGACTGGAGACCAATTACAATGATGAATATTATCTATAAAATTTTTGCTAAAATCTTTGCTATGAGGCTCAAACCGATTATTCATACTGTCGTTCATCCCTCGCATAGTGGGTTCGTTCATAAAAGATCAATATATGATAATATCCTTTTTACTAAAATGATGATGGAGCATGCTGTTTCCTCGAAGCAAGAAGTGGTTGGTATGCAGATTGACTTTGAAAAAGCTTTTGACCAAATACGCTCGGATTTCATTGCGATGGTGCTTAGGAGAGTGGGTTTCGGCATTAAGTTCTGTCGATTGATTTACATTTTTTTGGGACAAGACACTGTATCGCATGTGGAGATTAATGGAAGGCTTTCTGCGCCTTTTGTCATTCAGCGCTGTGTGCGTCAGGGACGTCCTTTGAGTTCTTTTTTCTATGCATTAGCTTCCACTCCAATGTTTTATTTGTTGGAGGCTAAATTGAACTCCAATCTTATTCATGGCATTTCAATGTTTGGAAGTTCCCATGTTGGAGTCGGGTTCGCAGACGACACTTTTATTTTTGCAAAAGCAAAGGGAGAGATTGTTCAGAACATTCTTGCTTGTTTGGAACCTTTTTCGAAGGCTTCTTCTCTTTGCATTAATATGGGGAAATCGGTTCTCCTCGCCTCATCCGAGAACTGAAGAATAAGTGCTATGCTCTGTGTGGTGTCTCGTCCTGCTCTCTAGGCTTTGGTGAAAGGGAGAGGCTCATCCGCGCAGTATCCGAGTAGTGTGCACAAGCGACACTCGTCCTGCTATGGTGATCTGTCCTTCCTGCTATGGACATTGAGCCTTCGGGCTTGTCGCATCCACTCCTCCTCAATGGTGGTGTTTACTATATGGATCTCCTCACGATGCTTGTTCTTCTTTGCCTCCTGTCGAAGGTTTTTTTGACAGCTTCGATCCATCCATCTTGTTTTGTCTCAAGCTGGCTCTGAACCACCTCTACGCACTCTTTCTTGATAGTCGTCCGGATGTCCTCTAGTTGTGGGGCGATCTCCCCCTCCTCATGTATGCTGTCCAATTTCGTCCTCACATCAGTAAGCCCAGTGTGCAACTCCTCGTGATTCTGTGAGTGTTGCTTGCGGATAGCAAGAAGCTCCTCTCGGAGGGATTCATTTTCCTTCTCTGAGGGTGCTACCTCTGCTTCGAGGGCGACGACTCTGCGGATAACCCCGTTCCGTCCAGAATCTCCTTCTTTCTTATGTTTCCCTATCAACTCTTGGAGGATATGCTCTAAGGGAGCCAATTGTTCCTCCAACTTGGGAGCCATAGAAGAGACAGAGGTGAATTAAGGTAGGTTAGGGTTAGGGTTAGGGTTAGGGTTTCAAACTAAGTTTGAACTAGCGTTAGGGTTTCAAGAGGATCCTAAAGAGGAGGTTCAAGGTAGGCAAGGATTGGCTTAGGGTTAGGTTTAGGTTTAGGTTTTTGGTAAGGTCGGATTAAAGTTATGAGGGGTTAGGGTTAGGGTTTTGGTTTAGGGTAAGGGTTAGGTTAGGTTTAGGGTTGGACTAGTTTCAGGCTAGGGTTAGGGTTGGGCATGGGGTGGTCGGGCAGACGGGGGGGGGGGGGGGGGGGGGGCTTGGGAGCTTTTAGTTTGTAGGGTTAGGGCTTCGGGTATATTAGGGTTGTGTCTCTGGTCCATTTGAATACTCGCAGAGGGCGGGTCTCTATCTGAGGAGGACGAAGGAGGGGCTGTCTGAGGCAGACGAACAGGGGCGGAGTGGGGCAGATGTTGGAGCTGCTTGAGGGGCTGAGCAGGCAGGAGCGCGTGGGCTGAGCGGGAGGGGCTGAGTGGGAGGGGCTGAGCGGGGGGGGAGAGAGAGAGAGAGAGAGAGAGAGAGAGAGAGAGAGAGAGAGAGAGAGAGAGAGAGAGAGAGAGAGAGAGAGAGAGAGAGAGAGAGAGAGAGAGAGAGAGAGAGAGAGAGAGAGAGAGAGAGAGAGAGAGAGAGAGAGAGAGAGAGAGAGAGAGAGAGAGAGAGAGAGAGAGAGAGAGAGAGACTTTTAGCGTCTATTAGAGGCCGAAACATATACATCAGCATGATCCGATCCACTATGATCCCAAAAGGAAGATAAAATGTGGGTACAAAACAAAGTATAAAAGGGAGTGGATAATAGTTGGTGTCGAGGGTGTGGGTGCATAGTATATGCTCAGCAGGTGAGATACAAATATGATATGCATAGGGAGGGGAGGGTGGGTGGTGTCATAGCCCTCTATATGCTTGGAGTGGATGTAGGATATAATGCATCGGTGGGTAAGGCATCGTGGCGAGCCTCAGAATTCTCTGCACGTCGAAATCGTGAGGGATGCAGTGCCGACGTCTCCGTATCTCCATGTCATGGTGTGCATGAATCGCTTGGATCTCTCTCTCTGGTGGGGAGGGGCTCTTCAGAGTGGGGGTCTTGGTCGTCGGCGTTGTTGTCTAAGCTCCTCTACTCTCTGTAGTGTGGCACTCCATGTCGAGCTAGGCTCCCAGGTGGCTTTGGGTCAGAAAAAATCTGTAATATGAGTCTGGGGGGTCGGGTGTATCTCCATCTGCTAGAGAAGTGAGGCACGGCGACGCTTGAGCTCTACTAAGAAATGACCTAGAGGGTGCTGGGCCTCTGTCTCCAATAAAGCCCTGATCTCTCTGGGCCCGCCGAAGAGCTGTGGGTAGCAGTCTCTGATATCCTCATATGCCTGGCATCTACATGTGTAGTGCTCCTCGTCCTCCACCTCCTCTTGGCATATCCTGCATAATCTCTCATCCTTGGGGGTGTGTGTCGCTTGCCCATCCTCAATTTGGAGCGGGTGTGATGATATGCTGAGGTGCCCAATGGCCACTCTCTCTGCTGGCTCCATGTATGTATCCATGTATTGTGGTCTCTGAATGAAACCATCCGTTGTCAATGTCACGAAGTGCTCTCTGTAGTGTTGGCTCTTTGTGGGAAGAGGCTCCCGTGGTGCTATCCATGTCTCCTTGACGTGTACCTATAGTAGGTCCTGACGGATGATCCGTTCCTCTCCGAGAGAGAGAGGGTAATGTAGGGGGAAGAGAGGTCGTATTGAAAAGGAGGGAGGTCGGTAATGCTCGTGCCATGGTTTGCCAACCATTGGTAGGTCTGTGCATACCATACTCTCTCATGCCCTGTCTCTACCAAATGTCTAGAGCTCTCAAATGCAATCCTAGTGAGTCGATTAGTGGGGAGCTCCCTGACTCTCAAGATATAGGTCGCCAGCTGAAAGAGGGCCTCCACCAGCATCGGTGGTGTGCCAAGCTCAGCTCGTATGATGTCATGTGGAACCGAGGGCTTGCTGCGGAGCAAGCGTGAGATCATGGCGACCTGGGGCCTCTCGATCCACGTCCACATCGCCTCCGTAATGCCTGATGCCCATACTGCTGCTACATACATCAGTGCGGGTGTCACTCGAGTATCAAAGAGCCACCCCTTGGTCTGGGGCTCCTGGAAGTGTGCCTGAAAGTAGAGTCTCTCCAATCCGGCAAGCGCCGCATAGCCTCATGTCAATCTGTGTCTCGCTGCCTGTGTCATGGAGAACACACCTGTGCTGCCCGAGAAGGTGACACCTAAGTAGACATAGGAATTCACTACCTCTATCTGTCCTCCGACTGTAGTGAAAGAGGCTCGACCACGTGCTATCCTGGAGGTGTGGAAGATCATGACCTTGGTCTTGCCAAGGTTCAGTGTGCGTCCTTTCTCCATGCAGAAGGTATCGAGTACCTGTAAATGTGACCTCAGCCCCTCTTGTGACTCTGAAAGCAAGACAATGAGCATATAATAGGATGTGTATTGGTGTAACTCGGAGGTCTCCTCCTAACCCTCTTGCTCGCTGTATATACTCCGTGATCTTATTGATGTATAGACCAAGAGAGTGGGTGAGAGAGGGCACCCTTCTTTCACACCAATGGTGCTAACAAGGTTGTCTGATAGGTCGCTGAGGCAACGTACCCTGCTTGTGACTCGTGAATACAAAGCATGGATGGCCCATAGCATGTCTGATGGTAGCTGTAACTCTTGGAGTCTCCGTAGTAGTCTCTCTAGAGGGACCATGTCGAAGGCTTTGCAGAATCCACAAAGCAAGAGTAGAGTCTCTGCTTCCTCGCCTTTGCGCCCTTGATCAGGCAATGAAATACAAAGATGCGGTCGGTGGTGGAGAAAGTGCGGCGGGAGCCTGCTTGGTCGGGTGCTCTGATCTGAGCTTCCTCAACATGTGTACTAAGCTCTGCCTCTAGTACTATCCTATAGATCTTGGCAAGGATATGGCCTATCATAATGGTCCTGTAGTTCCCTGGGTACATTATATCGCCGGACTTGTGGATAGGCCAAATGGTATGCATAGTCCACGAGTAAGGTAACCCCTCAACCAGAGCATGGTTGAAGAGGTGGCCGATCTGGTGGGAAACTGCATCGACTACGCATATAAAGTGCTCACCCTGTAGTCCCGTGTGGTCTGATGAGCGGCCATGTTGCAAGCTATGGATGGCCTGTCGTACCATGCCTAACGTGAATAGGGTGGATATCACTGGAGGCGGTGTGGGGGGAATCGGCAATGGTGGATGTCCTAGGACATCATATAACCTCTGGGCATAGGTGTGCCAAGTCTGAGGATCTACTATGGGTGTAGGTGGGTGTGGCTCACATAGGGCCCGTCCCTACTCATGAGTAGGTCAAACAGCTCTGCCTCGTGTCTCTGTTCGAAAGCTTGTCACTTCCGGCATGCGAAAGCTCGCATCTGTCATTGTGCCTCCCTCTTCGTGATGGATCCCAAGATACTCTCTTCTCTGAGGTGTCGGTATAGCTGTCTGCACTCCTCCTCGTACCATCCATTCTGGGATGTATGCCCCAACTGTGTCGAATGCGCGGTGCTGTGGGTGGTGTATGGAAAGCTGAGCATAGCGGATGTGTGAAGGACCGATGAGAAGTGGGTGGTGAGAGTGTCCAATGGGGCAGAGGGATCAAGGGAGTAGATGCCCTCTTGAACATTTCAGCTATAGATGTGTGCTAGCTCATGTCTAAAGTGAATGGTGGTATGGGCATGTGGTGGTATGGTGGTGGGATGAGGTATCCATGGTGAGCCGCGTATGGATAGGGTGAGGTATGTGTGATCAGCTCCAATTGGCATGGGTGGGATGGAGAATACGCTGCCCTCTCCTCTGATAACTGGAGACATATCCACATGAAATGTGCCTCTGAGTCTCTGGCTTCCACCTGTACCCTTTGCTGTAGAGTCTGTCTATAGAGCACGGCTACTCCTCTTGATCCTCGTGTAGTGTGCTTTGGATCTATCGGCGGTGAACTGACTCCCACCTATAGCCCTCAATCTTTGGTAGATTCCTCCCCGGGCTCTCGTGTGTCTCTGTCAAGAAGATCATGTCTCTTCCCTCCATCACCTCCTGGAGGCCCCCTGGATGTGTCCACAAAGAGCCATTGCAGTTCAAGACTGCAATGCGCACCTCCTTTTGTGCTGTCTCATAGGCCGTGAATCCCTAGTCAATGGGTCGTCTGTCGATGATGACATGACCGTCTCTGTATAGGGCACGATGTCCCTCCTATCGGGCTTGGAGGACACGCGGCATGCATGCCTGTCTGTGCTCTACCTGTCTGTGCTCTACCTGTATGTGCTCTACCTGCATCCGTGTGAGGTCGTTATCCAAATAGATCGGGGTAGCCGGTGTAGTGCATAATACCAACCATCGTTTGAGGAAATCTCTCCTCCGGTCTCATATGAGAGAGAGAGAGAGAGAGAGAGAGAGAGAGAGAGAGAGAGAGAGAGAGAGAGAGAGAGAGAGAGAGAGAGAGAGAGAGAGAGAGGGAGAGAGGGAGAGAGGGAGGGAGGGAGGGAGGGAGAGAGAGAGAGAGAGAGAGAGAGAGAGAGAGAGAGAGAGAGAGAGAGAGAGAGAGAGAGAGAGAGAGAGAGAGAGAGAGAGAGAGAGAGAGAGAGAGAGAGAGAGAGAGAGAGAGAGAGAGAGAGAGAGAGAGAGATTCAACCATACATTATCTTTAGAGGTTGAGCAAGGGCTCTTGTAATTTGTTGATCATAAATTGATTTTTGTTATATGAATATATTTTTATATTTAATCATGATGTAATAATACTAAATAGTATGGAATCTTGGTATAAATTATTATCTTTTAGTGGAACACACCTTACGCACGTTACCTTGGAGGAAAGGTTAAGTCCTCGTACCTTAAATATACTAAACTAGCTTGCAATGCACCTTACACACCCTACCTGAGACATAAGGTGCAGTTCCGGCATCTTAAACGCATGGAACTGAATGCACCTAACCACCTTGCTCAGAGGCCAAAGGTTAATAATGAATGGGAAACGCCTATAAGAGGCATTATATGGTAGCCAGAAAATCGAAAAAAAAAAATCCCTTGGAAGTTTTCAATGAGAGGTATCACCTGGAAAAAGGGTGATAATGTATATATGTGTACAAAAGGAGAGTCCTTGGAACCTTTATCCCCAACAATCATCGATGTGATTGTTGGTTATCATCCCTTTAATTTTCTTCCTCCCAAAGCATGCAACTCTTTGAGAACGGTTTAAGATGTTTTCGATCTAGAGTCAGTAGATCCTGGAGATCAATAGCTCTGTTGATTGAGAGTTCATCCCTTTGCTTGTCAGAAAAAAGAAGGACATTAACGGATCGTCCCACACAAATGATTACGCTGTCCTTCTTCTTGCATTATTCACAGTGGCCCTACGTTTTTCAATCTCTTTTGCTGATTTGGTATCCAACAGCTAACTGTGGTGATGCATCAATATGACTTGTCTTCTGAAGGCTAGTAGCAGCTACTATTTAGAGGGAATTCTTTGAGTATGAGTGGTTTAGCCTGGATAAATCTTATGCCTTTAGTCTAATAAGATCAGGATTTTTTTTCTTTGGAACTTTCGAGATCATCTCATATTTGGTTCAGCTCGTTCTGGCAGTTATCTCCAAGAAAAATGGAAATTAAAGCACTTGCTGATAACAAAGCTTCAGGAGAAGAATGATGTCCTGCAATCACAGATCGCTGAAGCAGAACGGCAGCTTGGAGCAAAGAAAGACCTTGCAGACATTCTTCATGCTGTGGACTTCGATCAGCTGACCATTCAAAATCAGCAGCTCTTGTCCAGAATCCGAGATAGGACTCACGAGTTTCATAGGATAAAGGCCAGCAGTAACAAGGCTATGAAGGTCTGAATGGACATAAGTTTTTGTCCCATGTTTCAGATTAATGCTGTCTTTTTGGACACCAAATTGAACATGGGCTTGATCTACGTATTTGTCATTTCTCTCAGGCATTGGAAACTGTGCGCAAGCAACTACAAAATTTTCAAACAGAGGGTACCCATGTCAAGCAGAAACTTGATGAAGATTTCTCAAAACTGGATCGTGCAAAGGGTGAAATCAATAGGTCAAATAAAATGAAGGTCCTTACTTTGGCTTAATATCTATTACTTATGTGATGAGCATGGTGATAGCTTTGGTTGGATGTTGAATGGGTAGCATGGCTTTGGATCCTGCATGTTCGGTTTGGGATTTCTTTTTTCAGAGAGAGTTTGATGTACTGTTACTTGCTGGGTCATAGATTTCGTTCCACAAGTATTCTTTGGTCACATGCCTTTAGATGACAGGTTGCTTCTTGAAACTTGGATCAGTGATCAGATTGGTACATTAATATACACGTCCATGTGAAATAGAAAAGGAGCACATCTACAGAACAAGGATTGAACCTTACATCAATTCCTGGATCTTATGACTAGAGTTTTTATTCTTTTGCTTTTGTATTTTTTAACATATTTATAATTTTAGTATATAGTAGCTAATACATGAGCTTCATGATTGAATATCCACTTCATATGAAATATTTGCTCTTCATGAGTTTTTCCTTTCCTGTAAAACTATCACTGGGTTCATTATGCAAAACTAGTGGAATAAGCCATGAAAAAGTTGTTTTGTTGGGGGCCGTTAACACTATATAGTTCTATTAGTATAAAGGGATCTCTCTCTTCATAAAGGCTGCCTGTTGTGGTCTTAGCATGATCTTAATTCTCTACTGGCAATAGGATTATTCTAACCATAGATTCTAGTCCTTAGTTGTTTCCAGTTGGATTTTCCAAGTGCACATGTCTTAGAACATTATAGTGACTGTGGATATATTTTCATTTCAATAAATAACACTGTAATATGCTAACCTTTCCTTCATAGATTTAGTGTCTTGTCTCTGATCTGAATGGATCGCTGCTGTTGTTTTGCTGTGATTAAGCTTTTGGTTTCTTTGGAAAGAAAGGCGGTCTGCTTTCTAGCATTCAATTGAATTGTTCATCAGAGAATTTCAACAGTGTAACTTCAACATCATAAGTAGCTGAGCTTTTTTTGAGTTCCTTATGTTTGCATTCAATATGCATTTTAATCTTCTATATTAATTTGCAAGTGAAAGCATTCACTTGCCCACTCTCAGGTTCAAATGCCTTTCATATGGCCACTCTTAAAGGTAGAAATAACCTTAGGACTCTCTTTCAGGGCCTTGATTCCACCGAGCATAGGACCTTGTTACGTAGGGATCCTTGTCCGCATAGTAGTATTAGAGAGCAACTTGTGAATATAACACACTCCCACATCTAAAGATCATCATCTGCAATGATCAACAAAGGAAAGTGCTTGTGAATCAAAGCTTTTGATTCTCAAGTAGCATTTGTGAGTGTATGTCCTCTCGAAGATACTAGATGCTTTACAATAGAGTGGTTTCTCACTCTCTCTCTCTCTCTCTCACAATTTTGGGTAGCTAGTTTTTTTCCTTTTGATTTCTACATAGAGATTTTACTAAGATTGTACATGGTTTTGTCTCCTGGCCAAGTTTGGCCTTTGGAAGGCTTTAATATCTCTCTCTCTCTCTCTCTCTCTCTCTCTCTCTCACAACGGATGGGTTTGTGACTCGTCCTAGCTATATGGATACACACCTTTCCCATGCCTTGCGTTGTGCCATTGGCCAGTTGCGCACATCCTCACATCAGCTTGAGATTGAGACTGACAGATTCAGAGGGGTACCAGCAGATAGCAGGATATGCCGTCTATGTCACCTAGAGGCAGAGACAGAGCTACATTACATATGTCATTGCACGGTATACTATGAGATACGGGGCCGTTTTCATTGTCTATTCAGAGAGGGTTTTGGGCCTCTATCTAGAGTCATGAGTTTTGAGGATCAGAGATGTCTATCTACTAGAGGTACATAGACATAGAGACACTCTACTGAGGAGAGCTGGAGGGAGACAGTCCCAGAGACAGATTACGGATTTCTTTACACCAGACACTGGGCAGCTAGAGGAGAAGTTAGTAGAGCGTCTAGTACAAAGCTCTTTCCACACTCATACAGTCACTACTGGCACTCTCATGGACAGAGCACAGGAGCTAGGGAGATCTAGACGACCGAGAGTGAGAGGTGCTACACAGTATCTACGGAGACTACAGTGGAGGATTCGGGCTGTACTTTTCAGACGCCCACAGTGAAGATGAGTATAGATCTCCAGCCTTGTATATCAGCACATCCCTCCTATGTATTAGCCCTTTGTTGTATTAGTCTTGGTGTTAGCCTTTTCCCAGCTATTTTACATCTTTCATTTTCAATACCACTTTCTTTGGTACTCAGATTTGGTATCAGATTCACCAGTTTTGTAACTTTTGGTCTCATAGGTCATTTTGGCCTTCTGAAGACGTAAATATATCATTTCATTTCATTTCATCTCTCTCTCTCTCTCTCTCTCTCTCTCTCTCTCTCTCCCCTGTCTAGTATCTTTTTTGGAGTATAATCCAAAAAATCTTGTTCCTACAAAGAAACAATGTCTTTTATAAGATGATCCTTCATAGAAATAAATGTTTGCAACTTGCTAACATGGAAAACAAGATGAATTTTACAAAATGGAGGAAATGCTAGCTTAATAGGCAATGCCGTGAATCTTTTTTATTATCCTCCAGGGATCACAATATCTTGGGAATAACTTTTGGCACTTTCTTGTTGTAGTCCGAGAAGGAACTTGTAAAAGCACTTGATCTTCTTCTTTGAATACTCTGGAGGACATCTGAGAATCTACATAAGCCTTGGCCGTATCTACGACTTGCTGAATTTTGATCCTTGCTAATCTTGAGAGTTGCTTGAATCTCAATAAGGAAATCTCATGCTCTATGGTACTTTGTAGGCATCCCTATGGTACTAGGAGGCAATCAGAATTCAACCATAAACTACCTCAAAATGTAAGAAATTAATCAAATTATGAGGTGAATTGTTATCTGCGAAATTCGAATTTTATGAAAGGTACTAAACTATCCCAATCATTTTGCTTCTTTGAGACATATACTCTAAGAAGTTCCTCTAGTATTTGATCATATCTTTGTGTTTGGTCATGAATGTGTGGATGTTCTCCACTACTTGTCTCAGCTGAACTTTAAGATTGTCAAAGATTAAGTTCCAAACATTTCTAGTGAATTTCATGCTTTGGTCCAAAATTATGGATCATAGTACATAATGTAATCTGTTGAATAAAAAAATAAAAATCTATAACTAGTGGAGCTTTCACCGCGTTCAATGTGGGTATCATATGAACCATCTTACTCAATGTATTCACCACAACTAGGATGGAGTTGTTCTTTTTGAGTGTTTGAGGTAAACCTATAATAAAATCCATAGAAATATTCTCCTAGCAGCTATGCCACTTCGAAAGGTTGAAGGAGACATGATCTTTTCACCTTTTTTTCTGGCTTTGTTTAAGTACACTTATAACATTGATAAACATATGTGTGCACATCTTTGGCCAAACTAGAACACCAATATGTTTGTCTAATCAATCGAATTGTCTTTTCTACATTAGGATGTTCTTTACAAGGTAAATCATGGTTCTGAAAGAATATTCTTTTTTCGAACTATCCATCCCACAAATTTTTGCCATCTCGTTTAACTATGCCTTTCTCAACTAAAAGACTGGCAAACAAACTTGCCTTGGTTGCTTTCACTAATGAAGATTGATCCAATTTGAATCTTTTATCACCATTTTTAGGTGGAGTGGTGGACAAAGCTTCCTCATCCCTTGTAATCAATGCCTTTGCATTCATCTCTATGACTTCTTGTAAGGCTGGCCTTCCACACGAGCTTCCTTTATTTCTTCTGAAAGTATGCTATCTAGCTCTGTGAAGCTGATCTGATGCATTATTTGAGGTGATGGGTTTGCTATAATATTATCTTCCCCTTTCCTATATAAGATTTCCATGTGAAATTCTTGCATAAACTCAACCCTATGAGCCTATTTGTGTTGAAGATTTAGTGGACCTAAAAAAAAAATTCCATGTATGGTGGTCAATGCAAACTTTAAACATTGCACCATGCAAGTAATGCCTCTGAAGATGGTGAAGTAGTTGCAGGGTCTTGGGGAATGCAAATGCACTTCTCTTGTATTAGATGGTTCAAGACAAGTTAAGTGCAACACTGCAACACTTACACAACAAGACTCTAGAAGGGAAGCTTGACAAAAGCAACTCACATGACACCTTGGGCGAGTTTGGTGCCTCTTGGGAAAGTTGAAATTTGGCACGCACGGTGGGACTTTGGCTTTTGGAAGGTCCATTTCCTTCTTTTTCTTTATTTTTTGCTGTAAGCTTCTTGTTGTATACCATTGTTCCAAAAGTTATGTGATTCCTTCCCCCCTTTTCCTTAGCAACTCCCACCACTACAATTTTGCGATTGTCTCCTTGTCCTAGGTGACTCCTCCTTTCGAGGTGACTCCCACCTCCTTTTTACAAGCGACTTCCACAGTTGGGCTATTGTAACCTAGCCTAGGAGACTCCTAGATGAGACAATAAGGAGACTCCTAGATGAGGCAATAAGGAGACTCCTACTACATGAGACAATCAGGAGACTCCTACTACATGAGATAATCAGGAGATGATTACCTTATCTCCTCCAATTGGGAAAGCTCTTCTCTTTTCCTTTGGATGACTATTACCTTTTCCTCTCCAATTTGGCGACGACCTTAGTTTTGGTTGGGTGAACACTTTCTTTGTTCCTCTTCACTTTGGTGACTTCTCCAAATGAACCATTCCTCCAAAGCTACTCTCCTAGGTATCTTCTCCATTTTATCCACACTTTCACCATGTTCCATGCTAGTGTAGAAGGAAAATTCAGCACTACTTCACCCCAATCAGAGGATAAGCTTCAACAAACTTACTCTGATGGTTAGTTTCTACTAGAGAAGAGAACAAGTCCCAGGAAACTCCCCACATGGAGCTAGTTGCCTTCCTCCATAAAGAGCAAAGATGAAATTCAGAAGGTATGGAAGAACAACTTTGAGCTCTCTTATCAAGGATTAACATTGGATTGCAGTAATTTTATAGTGGAATACATGAAGACCCCAAGACCACATCATAAAATTCCGCTCTATCTATAAGAGCCTTAGATTGCAACAAAGGAAGGATGCATTCCAAGCTTTAGTTCCTTCCACACCAGAAGGCCTTGCTAACAAGTGTTATAGCAAGTATGTAGAGGACCACTTTTAGAATTGAGAGAATTTAAAGACGGAGTTCAAAAAAGACTTTAGGGGTAATGTAATAAAGTAAGTCTATGATCCAAGGGTCTGGCCGGTTCAGACAGATCTGAAATCGGACACCGTTTGGTCATCCGTGTGTATGACCAAAGATCTCGAGTTTTAGACTTACTAGGAGGTCTTGTGCTCTTGTGAACAAGTGATCCACTTAGCCTAATGGTTAAGACTCAAGGGTGTGAAGGACGAGGTCTTGGGTTCAATCCCCATGAGGTACATGGGAAGAGTATTTTGCCCAAAGAGCTCTAGAACCTTCTAGAAGCATCCACTGGACACTTGGCGCACATGTAGTTACATGGCTGACACTTGGATGATTAGCATTCACCTGCCCAAGAAGGTAGTCCCCTGGAGAGAGCTATATATAGAGGCATTTGGTTGGGAGGAGAGTCATCTCTCAAGCATGTGGTGGTCGTAATCTTCGTTCTCTTGCATTGGTATCAGAGCCACCCTCTCCATAGCTCTCATCATCTTGCTCCTTTAGTCGCTCTCCTTTATGCGATTGATTCATCTGCGTGCACCGCCGAAATCGCCTCTTAGCTTAGCTTGAGAGGAAGCATAGCTTGGCAAAAGGTTCATATTCTCTGTGTGCTGCCGGAAGGAATCGATCCCTCGCCCCCCCAATAGGACTGCGATCGCTTATCCAAGGCGCCCACGGCGGGATCACGTCCAGGAAGCTGGAGATTATCTCTATCTGCTAAAGATTGGCGCTGTAAATTCTTCATCAAGCTCTAGCCAAGACCAAAAGGAGTTTTCGCACGCTGCTGCCGTCAGGGATCGATCTCAGATCGCTTCAGTGGAAGATCAGCGACGTAGCCACGCGCCCACCTTGATTTACTTGGCTACTGCAGAACAAAGTCTGCTAAAGCAGTAATCAGAGCTGAAGTACAACTTCTTTTATCCATCCAAGAAGTTAAATCCTCTCATCCATCCAAGGAGCCAAATCAGTTGTTGCTGGCCGAACCTGAGAAGTATTCTGCTTTTAGCCAAAGAAACAACCAAGGAGAATCAAAGATTGAGCAAAGCTTGAAGGAAGTGGAGCTGTGGAGTGAAGATCCGGAGGCCTAACTTCGTCGACCTTGACGGACCAAATCATCAAGAACTATTTCTTGATGAGGAAGCTTCAAGAATGGTGAATAGCTCTTGGCAAGGATCAAGGGAAGGACGAAGCTATGATCAAAGCTAAGTATTTTCCAGTTTTTGCTTGGCCTTAATGCTTGATTTATTTTGTTTTCATTATTCTACACTTAATCCTAGATGCACATTGAAATAGCCAAGATTTCAATTGATTAAGTCTAGATTAGAATAATGAATTAATCCATTTCTCATTCCAAGCATTAGTTTGCATTAAGGAAAGACTTGATTTCAAAAAGATCCTTGTGCATCAAAGAATGTATTTTGGTAGTTTAAATACATATTTCCTTTCCATTGAGTAAGTTTTCTATTGCACTTCAAGGGTATGTTTTTATATCATAGTGCATTAGGACAAAGGAAAGGATATTCATGCATCAGGATTGCATGATATACATTCTTAGTACAAGAAAAAATCGTGCATCAAGCTCACGCATGATTGTTGTATTATTTTTTGGGCATGCAAAGAACATGCATGCATACGCATGTGAGCATATGCTTTTGCATGTAGATACATGCATTTGCATGATAGAATGGAATGCTGTTTGCAAGTAGATATGAGAATGTACTCTCTTAGTATTTAGCTTACTTTATAAAGCTCGCAGTTTGACATTAGGGAAGACCAAGGACTAGTTAGTTGCAAAGACATACTAGTTCTAGTTTGCAACTCAAGTAATTAGTCGATTTCTTCCCAAGTCGATACTCTTCTATCAAAGACAAATACTTAATGACAATTAAGTATGATAGATGTCTTGCTAGGTATAAGTAAGCACTAGGAGAAAGTTAAGTAATAAATTTTCTTGATAACCAAGAAAATTTAATTACTTGCAAACTCTTTTGTGATGTATGATGACTCTAAGTCCTGGATGTACTTAGAAAGTCATGCGGATAAGCTTTACTTGATTAGTTACATACTTTATGTAACTTCTC
This sequence comes from Ceratopteris richardii, assembly GCA_020310875.1. NCBI lineage: Eukaryota > Viridiplantae > Streptophyta > Polypodiopsida > Polypodiales > Pteridaceae > Ceratopteris > Ceratopteris richardii. The sequence continues at coordinate 143,962,560 of CM035420.1, read as the reverse complement.
AAGCATCCCAAGGTTGGATGAGAACGTCAACTATATTTCCAAGTTCCTTGAGTACTCTTCTATTTAGAAGATTTCGAAAGTTTAAAGAAGTTTCTTTGTGGTTTCAAGATTTGTATCTCATGATGAAACCTCGGTAAGTAACTTTTTGGAATTGAGATATGAAATAGTCAAGCCTTCTATTTCATGTGAGATCATTGTCCTACCATGTTTAAGATGAATGTATTTTTGGGAAGGTATATGTTCCAAGTAGAGGATCTTAATTGATTCATGAACTCTTCCCAAAATACACATAAATTCATAGTATATGATAGGTCCAAGGAATGATGAAGGAAAAACCTCTTTAGGATATAAATGTTTTGCCAAGATATAAAGGTACCAAGCTTTTATAAATTTTCATTTGATTTCATCCCAAGGGGTGATGGAAATCAAAGGTTAAACCTCAACATCAATTGATCCTTGACGTCAATAAAAGGATGTTAGGTTCTATAGTTGCATCTCTAGTAAATGATGCAACTAGCTAAGCAATCTTTAGGAAAATAATATAAGTTCCTAAAGACTTGAAGCAAGTGTGAACTTTTCATTTAGGAATAGAAAGTTCCAAGAAATGGATTTTCAATCCATGAACTTCTCCTAAACAAGTTATAAAGTTCAAAGTTGTGTTCACAGTAACATTACTATTGGATCAATCATCAATAGATGCTTGGACTTTAAACATAATTTTGATTGGTGAAATATGTTAAAAGGACTCTAGTAACATTTGAAGATTGACCAATAATAATGAGTTTTGTATCAAACTCAAGAATAGAAGTCGATATCACATAAATGAAAGTTCAACTTAAACTTTCATAGTGGCATGGGAAACCATCTCCAAAATGTGATATTTTGTCTCTAGTTTGATACTCAGGAAATGAATACAATTGAATCAGTAAATTTTTTGGATATTATTTGAAAGAATTTCTTTCAAATGTTCTTTTAATATTGCAAAAGATTCCAAGATGAATCATTTGCTCAAGTTATTCCTTAGAAGGAATCTCAAGTCTTTGAAGAAATTGCATTCTTTCAAGTATTGAGAATGAAATTCTTCATACTCTTTAAACAATAAGTAAGTAGTTCCCGGACATCCCAAACCACTAGAAGTGGTATTTCAAGTCCTATTTGTGATATAACCTAAAGGTATATCAAAGATTCTTAGCTTTGGAATCTGAGAGGCATAAGTGTATGCTTGGACTTGAGAAAGATCTCTAAAAATCCTGCAGGTAAGCAAAGAAGCTTAAAGATAGTTTAAAGAGATCTTAAAGATAAAGACTATAAGTCTTTATTTTTATCGCAAGATCAACCAGACTTGATCAATCTTGGCCATGATTGTCCAAATAATATGCGATTAGAACTACTTTATAGATTGCCCAAGTATTGGCAATAAAATTCCTTTTGGGAATTATTCACTCAGGTTCCATTTATTCGATGGAAAACTGTGAAAAAGAGTAAGTTGTTCCAAGTCTGAACAGAGTAAAGAAATTCCAAGAATGTAGTCTGCAACTGTGAAAATGGTAATTAAGTCTGTGGAAGGTAAAACATAAGTGTTTACCTATCCTTAAAGGGATTTTGGTACAAATCCAGAAAGCATGAGCGGATGCTTAAGACTTAAGCAGTAAAGAGATTCCTAAATAAAGTCCCCGGGGTAGGTACCTAAAGCAACAGTAAACAAAGGAATCTAAAGACAAGAAGTCAAAAGCTCTTGTCACTACAAAATTGGTCAAGAATAATCCAATTGAACTTGAATCTATGAAAATTCAAGTACTTGGAATTTTGGTTGGTTTTCATTTGAAAACCCTAGCAAAGAAGAATTGATATTGTGTTAAGAGGTTTTCAAGTTCCCAAGGTAAAGCACATGATTGTGAGACGATCATGTGAAGGAATCAAAACCTAGAAAATCTAGTTAGAGGTAATACCTGGAACTTCTAAATTCTCGTAAAAGAATTGAAGAGATAAGGTACTCTATCAAGAGATGTTTAGACTTTAGGATAAGAATCACCCACACATTAATGTGAATATAAAATAGGGTGGTATGGGACACCAGATTTTATACTCAGATTGATATAGGAAAGATGGTATGGGACATCGGACCGTGGGATGATAATTATCTTTTAGTCCTAGTTTGGATTTTGAAGTTAGGTTTCATCCTCAAGGGAATTAAGACTTCAAGAAAAGTTTAATTCGTAAAGGATGAAAGTAGTATCTTACGATACTTCAAGATGACTTCAAGATCAAGGAAATTGAAGATATGAAGTAAGGAACTTCCAAGATCTTCTTAGAACACTTCAAGCTTAAGTGTTATTGATCAGAAATATTTGATAAATTTCTGAAAGAAGTTGGACTTTGACTTTGAGTTGATCTTTTCAACTAAAGATTCAATTGACTAAGTCAAGTATCAAGTTCCTAGTGTAACTTGATAAATTCACTCTTTTAGACTCAAAGAAATGCACAAGAATTGCATTCACGATTAGGAGTCAAAAAGACTGAATGTGACCTGAACTTAGTCTCAAGTGAAGCATTATTTGAATACAAAACTCATCAACATAACCTCAGTGGGTCGACACACTGATGTTGGTTACCACACTAGTATCTTGTGGTTGGATGATGTTTTTGATTTGCTTTGAATCTTTTTGAGAAACTAGCTTATTTCTCTTAAAGATAAAGACAATGCTTCAATATCTTGTTGAAATAGATCTTTGAAAAGTTGAAGTCCTGAGTCATCTAGTCTTTGACTCATAGCAAGTTTATGTATATTCGAAGTTTGAATTGGTTGTACAGAGTTTTAGTTATTTCTTTCCGCTTTCCAAATCTTTTGAAATTGACTCAGATATAGTATCTGATTTCTTTTGCAAAAGACCAGGGTTAGCCGGTTAGAATAAAATAACTAACTTGAACATCCTAGATAGATGTTATGTACAAGAACCTTTTCAATCTTCAAAAGGTGATAAGTCTAAGTGGACTTATTCATTTGAGTTTGCTTCAAGTTATAGCATAAATGAGTCCAGTATACTCTAGAATAGGGAAGTTAGGAATTGCTCATCAGATTGATAATTCCCAAGAACTTTCAGTTAAAAGTCTTTGAGAAAAGTGTCCTAAGTTGGACAATTTTCATTTTGAATTTGAATTGGTGAAGTTAGTATGGTTGATTCCACCGAAATGGTAAACTTTCTCCTACAGTTTACATAGGATTTTTTCAACTCATTGGGACAAAGTAGTCCTCTAGTCGGGTGAAAAAATCAAGTAACTGTTAGATAAAAGTAAACCATTGTACAGACATCTAAAGTTAGATGTATGGGACAACCAAACTTCAAGTTCTCCAAAACAAATTCAAGTGAATCAAGAATTCTCAAAGTCTTGCGAGGGATAAGAATCCCATCTTCATTACTAAGCCCATGCACCAGTTATGCCTAGAAATGGACTAGTAATTTGAATCCACCTAGTTCACATGTTTGTGCCTAGATCGCACATCTAGAAACTGTGAATTAGCCAGGGATGTCATTAGATCCACCCTTATTATTCTTCACTAGTTTGTACTTTGTCCCGTTCATCAAAGTACAAAACCAGATAGTGTTTTGAATCATTTGGGCAAGGATGCCACCACAGAGATGAGACATGTTCTTCCAGTTCTAGAACATGACCATGTTCTTCCAGTTTTTAGAACATGAGGCTCGGGGGTTGCCTACAGTATGTATATAGCTCTATTTTCGAGGACGAAAATCTTTTCCAAGGGGGGAAGAATGTAATAAAGTAAGTCTATGATCCAAGGGTCTGGCCGGTTCAAACAGATCTGAAATCGGACACCGTTTGGTCATCCGTGTGTATGACCAAAGATCTCGAGTTTTAGACTTACTAGGAGGTCTTGTGCTCTTGTGAACAAGTGATCCACTTAGCCTAATGGTTAAGACTCAAGGGTGTGAAGGACGAGGTCTTGGGTTCAATCCCCATGAGGTACATGGGAAGAGTATTTTGCCCAAAGAGCTCTAGAACCTTCTAGAAGCATCCACTGGACACTTGGCGCACATGTAGTTACATGGCTGACACTTGGATGATTAGCATTCACCTGCCCAAGAAGGTAGTCCCCTGGAGAGAGCTATATATAGAGGCATTTGGTTGGGAGGAGAGTCATCTCTCAAGCATGTGGTGGTCGTAATCTTCGTTCTCTTGCAGGTAACTCTACCAAAAGGACTCTTGATGAGCTTGAGAATTTGATGCTACATGAAGGAGAAACTTTCTCATGGATCATGACTAAGACACGGTCCCTAGTAGCCAAGCTACCCGACAACCATGGAGGGTTCATGGCTATCCCAAAGTCTTCTCAACAAAAGCTTCGTGACTTCCTTCAACTGGATGCTATCCTTAGAGATTTTGAGTATGTGGCTACAAGGATTGGGGAAACTAAAGTCCACTTTGGAGCATACCAAAGTAGGAACACCTCTCCAAATGAGGACACAATCTTTGAGTTGCAGAGAGAGCTAGAGGCTCAAGTTGCAAAAGGCATTAACGGAAGAGAGGGCCACCCTTAAGCAAGATTCTAACAAATTGGTGCATTACGGCAAGAATTGGAGGAGCTTAAGGCTTAAAAATAGGTACGAACAACTTTATGGTGCAGTCTTTGTGCTAGCCAAGGCCACTCCATCCAAGAGTGTCCAAGGAGAGTTGTTTGCCAATTTTCTGGAAAAGGGGGGACATGAAGCGAGGGATCGCTATTACCTTGGTCCTTAAGAGAATAGGAATCCTTGGACCAATCTAAAATCAGGCAGAACGATCTTCTCTCCCAACCACTTCAACTTTTTATACAAACCAATCTAACAATTAGTCACGGCTATGGGGGAAAACCTCGGCAAAACAGATCCCAAAAGCCCATAATGTGCTATTGGTGTGGTTAATATGGGCATATCCGAACTAATTGCTCCCTCCTTGAAGATGAAACTCCATGCCAGAATCACTTAGAAGCGAAGGGCCACTACACCAAGGATTGCTTGAAGTCAAATCCCTCTACCAACATGCAAGCTAACTCCTATCCGTACACATGATTGAAGTTACTCATCGGAACTATGAGGCCACTCAAACATAGGTACACTCACCTAGCACTAGAGTGGTGCAACTTGAGGAGCTTCTAGGTGTCATGACTTAGCACAAAAGAAGAAAGAGGAAGAGAAGCAAAAGACGACTCAACCGCAATCCGTTGCAAAAACGAAGAAAGCTGAAATGCTAGGAAGTGCGGACCGGGACACATCAAAGCCAATCCTACCGTCTAGCATATAAGAACTGAACCACAAACAAACAGGTCAAATTCAAGTCTGCTCTAGTTCCACTTGCCCACTTTGATGGAGGCTACCTGCTCAGACACACTAGCAAGGCTACACCCCTTTCTGTTGGGAAAGATGGATGGATGCTCCAAGAGACTGAGTAGGTACTTCTAAACTTGCTTTGTACTAGCCCTCTTTTGCTTGAGACTTGATAACTAGACTTCCTTAGCTTTCCAATGACACCATAAAATGTCCTATGTACTTTGGAAATGATGTGTGCAATGATTGAATCAAAACAGATACCTTTGAAACTCACAAACTCAAGAAAACTTTCTATTTATGTCTTGATCCCTGTTGGGTATTTTGCTCAGTATAACCAGCACAGTAGGAATTGGAAAAATTCCTTTTAGGGGTATCTAATTAGCTTAGTAAGCTACCTATTCCAAGTGGAATGATGTAAAAAGATAAACTATGCTAAGAGAAATCAATTTAGCAAGTTAAGCTATACCCCCGACTTTTTAGGACTGTAGCAGAAAATGACCAGAGATCATCTCGACACAGATTTCTCCAAAATGGCTGAATAGAATTTCTTCAAACTTTGACAGCATGTAGATAACTTCAATCTGAATCCAACAAGCTTTGAATCACTGAATTTGGTGAAGAATTGACTGAGATATGCCCTTGACAAGTTGACAGACTTTTGAGTAGACTAACAGAGAACTCAGAGATGGACAACGTGAATGTATGTATTAATAAACACTTGTATACAACTCCATTGGCATGAATGTCATTTCCAAATGGTGTAGAGAGGTGTGGGCTTGAGTGTAGACCTCACACACACTCAAAAATCAGTAATGATAGGCTCAGGAGTGCTCTCTCTTACCCGGGACTTTTCATGTCCATTTTTATAAGGAATGAGTAAAGATTTTAATTCAAATTCAAACTTTTGGCTCCCTATGATCAAGCTCCTATATGTTAGGAGATATTCTTTCAATCAAACAACTAATTTTTCCACGAATCCTTTTGGTAGGTGATTACAAGAGATTCCAAGTCAATTTGACTTTTACAATGAGATAAAGTGGTAATTAACCACTAGCAATGGTTCCTATGCTTCTTCATATATGTAATGTAGGCTTGTGATTTACACCAACAGATCCCCTCAAGTCAAACATTTTGGCTTAAGTCTTCATCTTCAATCTTCAAGTATATCTTGTAATCCAATCATGGATTTGAACCTGCAAAGTTTGGTTCCATCCAAAGCTTTAGTTAACAAATCTGCACATTGCATGTTGGTTGATACATAGGTAAGTTGAATGTCTTTGTTTATCAACTTTTCTCTCACATAATGGTAATGGACCTCTATGTGTTTGGTCCTAGCATGATAAATAGATTAGCTGCAAGGTGAAGAGAACTTGTATTATCTCCAAAGATTATTGGAGACCTAGTAAATAAGCCCAATTCTGTATACAAAAGCTTAATCCATATTGCTTCTTGTGTGGCATTAGCCAGTCCTCTATACTCTGCCTCTGTGGAAGACAAAGCAACAGTAGGTTGCTTCTTTGAAGACCATGAAATTGGTTTGTCACCTGCAAAAGAAATATATCCAGAAGTGCTCCTCCTATCATCCTTTTGCTTCTTTGAAGACCATGAAATTGGTTTGTCACCTGCAAAAGAAATATATCCAGAAGTGCTCCTCCTATCATCCTTGCATCCTGCCCAATCTGCATCTGAATAAATTTTGATATCAATATCTGAAGTGTAAGGGAAATACAAACCATGGTTCTGTGTACCTTTGAGATACTTCAAGATTCTCTTGGCAGCCTCTAAGTGAGGTATCCTTGGCTTGTGCATAAATTGACTTAGCACACTAACTCCATATGCAATATCTATCCTTGTTAAGGTAGCATAGTTCAAGCTACCCACCATACTTTGATAGCCTGTAATGTCATTGACTTCATCACCTTCATGGGCAGTTAGCTTTAGGTTTACCTCCATTGGAGTGCTTGCTACTTTAGCATCCTGCAAGTGAAATTTCTTCAACATATCCTGTATGTATTTTTTCTGAGTGATGTATATCCCTGAATTAGTGTAGACTAATTCAAGTCCCAAAAAATATTTCAATAGACCAAGATCATTGATCTTGAACTCCTTCATCATTTGACTTTTGATGTATCTGATTCCATTGACATCATTATCTGTAATGATGATGTCATCAACATAAACACAAAGGTATATTACCTCTGAATTACTTCTCTTAATGAACAAAGAAGTATCTGCCTTGCTCATGACAAAACCTTGGTCTTGGAGGTATGTAGTTAACCTGTAATTCCATGCCCTAGGTGCCTGCTTCAATCAATATAAAGCCTTTTTTAATTTGCAAACATATGTTACCTTCTTAGGGTCCTCATAGTGGTTCCTATGCTTCTTCACATATGTAAGATCTTCAAGATATCTTTCAAGCCAAATGTGTAGGCTTGTGATTTACACCAACACTTTCCACGAAGAGCACAATGGAATGCCCTTAACTTGCTGGTACTATAGGCAACTACTTGCACAGAGGTGTTAACATAGAAAGGCAACAGTCCAGCACACACTTATATTAAAAGAATATACAATCAGCTGACAAGTTTACAGCAGGACTAGCCCAGAACACAAGAGAAATTAGCCCAACTCACTAACAGATAATAACCCAAAACACTATAGAGAATAGGCTGGAAATGCTACAGCATCATGTCACAGAACTTTGCTTAGTATGCTCACAAAGAGTGGTCCAACTCACACAGGCCCAGGCCCAAGTCTCAGGAATACGATAGGGATACAACAGTTAGAGACCAACACATAGACTCACAACCGGTGTCTACAGCATAAAGGCTTCTTTTACACACATGTACATCATGTCCAGATGGGTGTTCAGATGGGTGCCAAGCTGCTTGTTATATAGATGCTAGCTAGCTAGTGGCTCTGCATGTGGAGAGGTAGTCCTTGGAGGAGGGAAAAAGTGCCCCTTGACATAGTATGCACTCCAAAAAATGGTCTGGCTGCTTGTCAGGGAGTGCGGCTAGTATGGAGAGCAGTTGCCCAAGTGGGCCACCACCCACCGGGCATAGAAGAGACCCATGGACATATTCCCCTATTGGACACACACATGACTTGGGCATAGTTGCTGAGTGTGGAGTCTTAGGCGACCACCACCTTGTTGGCTCCATCTCCTAGGAGACCACCAACTTGAGCATCCCCTTAGGCGACCGCTCACCTTATGAGCATGACTGGGGTGACAACCCAGTTTTGACACCTTATGAACATGACTGGGGTGACCACCCATTCTTGAGACCTTATGAGCATGACAATGGTGATCACCTATTCTTGATATGCAAATCGGGCGACCATTCATGAGGGCTCACTCTTCCTAGGCGATCACCATTTTGGCATGCTCAACTGCTCATCATGAGCTGGATGACCTTCTCTTAGTTGACACCATCTCCTAGGAGACTACCTGCTTCTGGTGCGACCGATATTGGTCTGGCCACCTACCAAGCTAGAGACCACCCATAGCTGTGCGACCATCCTTGATGGAGTGACCACCTTCTCTAGCCAACCATACTTTGGGTTAGGAATTAGGCTACGATATAAGAGCTCCTTAGGGCTTGGGCAACCACCATTTCATGGTGATTAGACAACCACCTTCATCTTTTTCTTGCACTTTCTTCTAGGCAATGACCAATCCTTGGCAACTTCCATGGGTGACCACCTACTCGGTTTTGGGAGCCAACCCATCTTTTTCCTTTTGTCCTTTCTTCCTCCTCTCTTTTTGACTTCTCGAAGGCTGGGCCACTTGTCCAAGGCCACTTTGTCTATATGATTGGGTATCCACCTTTGTGATTACCTTTCATTAGGCGACCACCCATCCCTGGCGACTTCCATGGGAGACCACCTATAGACAATAATTTTTTTTTGGGCATAAAGCATAGGGTAACATTGCCAAGAAGCTTATAGAGGTGCCCTTGATGATCCCCTATAACAAGAGAGAAAGCGGGCAAGAGGTGGGCAAGAGGCAATCAACGGCAACTGGTTGTGGCAACCAGTGGAAACTTGGCAACCGGTGGCAACTTGACAAGTAGTTACAACCTAGAAACCTTGGACGAGTAATGGCAACATGGGTGATCACTGATTGGTATCACTAGGCAAGGGTGGAAACAAAATTCTTGTTCTGTTGTGCTCGAGGCGGGTTCTTTTTCTGAGTGGAGTATGCACTATGTGCTGCTTTGCACACTCAATAATCTGGTAGAAAATTAAACGGAGCAGCAGTTCGCAAGGTAAATAAGTCACATAAGTCGTGGCAAAAATAGAATACAAGCTCACAGAAGCATATCTCCATTAATGACAACATGGAAGTGTACAAGAAAGATCATTAAAGAGGACAAATAGTCTCTACACGCATTTCTCCGTGACTAACTCACAACTACTCTCCGTACTCGAAGTATACCATCCTCTTCAAGCACTCAGTCTAGTTGACTTACTCTGCTTGTCTTGGCAACAAGACTAGAGCCTCTTGTCCACTGAGCTGCTCCACAGAGGTTAGATGCCCTCTTCCAGTACCTTCACTTGTCTATGTCTTGTATATCTTCTTTTCTGTCTCGTACCTTACGTCTCTCGAATGTCGTATATCCTCCCCCTATTGTATCCAAAAGGGTTCTTTATATAGACTGCTATCATGAGGGGTTACTCCACCACTCCTTTACTCTTCAACTCCCTCCACTTTTCTGGTACTCTGGCAAGTCCGACACTCTGCAACATGCCAAGTCCAGTACTTTGTCACGTGCCAAGTTCGGTACTCTACCACCCACTCTCTATCTCTTTTCTTTTCGTTTCATTCTCCCAGTAAGATCCAAAGGACGAATTGAGAGATAGGTCCACCGTCCCACCAATAGTAAAAAGACCAATTTACCAATTCGTTTTCCAAGCTGAATTTTGTAAAAAAACCAAGACCAGTTTGTAAGTGGACTAAGACCAATTTTGTTAAAAGACCAAGACCAGTTTGTAAGTGGACGAAGACCAATTTTGTAAAAAGACCAACACTAGTATGTAAGTGGAGGAAGACCAATTTTGTAAAAAGACCAATTGTTGGAATGAATTCTTCTTTATACTATATGCTGGTCCGATTCACGAGATACTTTTCCAAGAGTATTCTCCTCCATTTTCGGCTATACAAGTTGCCCGCCACTACTTCACTCTCCGTCGCGGAGAGTGCTTCAACCTTGAGTGCTGCCATAATGTGCAGTGCTGCTGCTATTGTGAAAAATTCATATACGATGTTATCAAGAACCACAATAAATGATCAGAAATCAAAATGATTACAACTTTGCCATATAGGCTATCCATGTCTGTATACAAAATATGACCTACAAAATATGACCAATATATTACTGCTTTTGAAATGAATTAAAATCATCACTATTCATCTAAATAGTGAACCAAAATCATCACTGTTCATCTAAATAGTAAAGAACTACTGAAGCTCTGGTGAAGTCCTAGCGGGAGGTAGGAAGGCCCCACTGATGTTGGCTGCCCTAAAGAAGATGGCTGCTCCAAGAATGCTTCTGCAACCATAACATGCAAGGCCCTTGTCTTCTCGAACTTGTCTCGGTAGATTTGGATCTATGCTCGCAATTCTTCATTTTTCTTCTTCAATTCTTCACATAGCTTCTCTTGATGTGACAGACCAAGTAGCTGCTGCTGAGCTTTTTTATGTGCTCTTTTTAAGTGGTCCATACAGTCTTGAAGTTCTTGATTGTACCTGATAAGAGAAGCTAGCAAGGTGTGCATGGAAGTGGCATTCGTGTGGTGTCGGTGTAAAGCCGTTAGCTTCGAATCCAAGGAAGAGCTCTCTTCTTCACATAATTCAAGCATATGCTCAAGTGTATCTACTACTGCGCTAAAAGGTACGGAAGAAGCTTGTATGGAAGGAATATTGTGTGCGGGGGTTGGTTGGAGAGAGGGTATGTTGGTGGGTGGATTATATATAATCGGGATTGAGGGGACAAGAGCTTGCGCTGAAAGAGGTGGTGTGGGAGTGATAGGGTGATTGGGAATTAGGGTTGGAAAAGGTAGATGTGGTGGCGAGTAGTTAGGTGAATGGATTGATGGAGATGGGGGGCTTGGTAGGGATTCACACACATGATGCATAGGTTGTGAAGAAGGTGGTGTCGTGGTGGTTGTGGAAATTGGAGTATGTGAAGGTATAGTAGAGGCAGTGGGGTGAGATGGAATTGGTCTGAGGATGCAGCGGATGGAATGGGTGTGACAATGGATGCGGTGGGTGGGCTAGTGGTTGGGCTAGTGTTAGGAGTGGCTGCATGAGAGTGAGGGGTGGGAGCATGTATCTTCGAAGGAGTGTGTGGAGGGAAAGAGAGTTTCTTACTGCTTTTAGGCCTTGCATACCCTTGCTCAGATATAGGAAGGCTATCGGGAGAAGCCCTCGAATCTGCGACTATTTTATCCCTCTTCTTGCTGAATGGCTGAAGCTTGGTTCTGAGCGCATAAATTGATCTTTTGGATGACCCCTCACTTTTTGGATTGGCTGATGGTAGGGAGGTGATATTTGGATGCAAAGCGGGTAGAGTTCTCAGCCATGTGAATATGCATGGTAAAAAAACATGGAAAGTAGATGCTCCTCGACTAGATGCTACCACAAAACGTTTCCTCTTGTCTATGACTGAATGCCAAAGCAGCTGATGGTATTGAAAAGGCCTGGAATATAACATGCACATCAGCCCATCACACATAAATAAGTTGGTAAAGGTAAGCTTGCCTTTCATACTTCTGAGGAGGAAATAGAATTTGAATGCATGCAGGAGGGTGGCTATGCATAAGCTACTGGTTTTTCCATCAAAAGAAGCCTTACATTTGGTGAGTAACTCCCATCCAGGTATTCCGGAGTAGGTGCATGAAGGTGCTCGGCACTGGGAGTGTAGGGGTGTGAGCTCCCATAGCTAGCTCAATGATCCGAAGAGAAAGCTTACCATCTGGAAATTGAGGGAAATGCTTGAAGAAATCAATCACCTCCATGTGGTTGGGCTCGTCTGAGAGAGGTACTTTTGAGAATGCGTGGAGGTCCATATTAGTCAATTGTTGAGGACAGAACAAGTGGGAAAACTTTTCTCGTTCAGTTGGAAGTTCTGAGTGTGAATGAATGAATAATCCTTTTTCAGCATATGGACTATCTTGGGAGTCTTGTGAGAATTCGTTTGTTCTTTGTGAAGCCGAGATAGATCGAAGGGATTCGGATGGCACAAATTTAGATCCTTGGTTGTCAGTGGAATCTTCATCTTCATCCATCTCTTGACTTTCATCTTCCCTGTGTAGGCTGTGCTCATTGGAATTGTTAGGTGTCAATATTTTAAGGGGGGCATCTATATCTGCCAAGTTCGGTTGTGGTGAAGGTTGATGCACTATGGGAGGATAACAATTCGGTTGTGGTGAAGGGTGAGGCACTATGGGAGGTGTGTTATCCACCATAAGGGCTATTTATGTACGGGACAATATGTCCAACCCAGACTTCACTAATTTAGAGAGGCTACAACTGGCATATATGGAGAGTTGGCTCGATTGCTGCAGGGTTGTGGGATGCGTGGGGCCTAGAACTTCTCGATCATTAAGCTTGGAAAGTGGGGTCAGTCGAGCATCTACTTTACACGGACGATAGGTCGAGGGACTGGAGACTTCAGCTTCGCGCTTTACTACAACGATAGAGAGAGATTGAGGGATCACTGTAGGGTTGTGAGAGACTGGAGTCTTCAGCTTCGTACTTTACTACAACGATAGAGAGAGATGGAGAGATCACTGTAGGGTTGTGAGATATGTCCGGCCTGGAACTTCGTATCTTGCATGACAATATCCAGTAGGTTATTTGTGGGGGGGGGGGAGGGCTTATTGTTCACAACAGAGGAGAACGGTTTATGGACTGCTGCAGCACGTATGGCTAGGTTGTCAATTAGGCCGCGAGCCTGGGGTCTCGGGGGTTCGACTTGTTACCTTTCTCTCTGAGGTAGACACAGAGATAGAGAGTGCTCGGCCAAGGCAAGAGAATGCCTCATGGCATAGTGTTCAAGGCGTTAGACTCATAGAGCATACGTCGGGGGTTCAAATCGTCAGGAGCGCATATGCAAGTGAAGCATATGGCTGTAATTTGAGTCGGGCAGCAAGGGTGGGTTAGGATGCGTGGAGAAGGACCATAAGAGCACATAGGAAAATGTAGGCAAATGAAGCCTATGGCTGGAGAACGATAATGCCCAACGGGTTCGGATGTGTGGAGAAAGACCAAACCCCAAATGGGGAAGGACCAAACCCCAAACGTGGTTTAAAAAGGGTCAAAGGGATTAGGTAATTAGATCATGCAACCATGCTAAACAGACTAAAAAAGACGAGTTCTAGAACAAGTAAAAAAGACGTAGCAAAGACCAATTGAATGAATGGACCAAAAGACCAATTGAAAGGAAAAAGGACCAATTGAAAATACCAATTAAAAAGACTAGAAAAGGACCAATGTAAAAAGACTAGAAAAAGACCAAAGGAAAAGATTAGAGATAGACCAAGTGAAAAGACTAAAAAGGCCAAAGGAAAGGAAAGGACGAGAAAAAGACCAAGACTAGAAAAAGACCAAAGGAAAAGACTAGAGATAGACCAAGTGAAAAGACTAAAAAAAGACCAAAGGAAAACACTAGAAAAAGACTAGAGATGGACCAAGTGAAAAGACTAAAAAGAGACCAAAGGAAAAGACTAGAAAAAAACCAAGACTAGAAAAAGACCAAAGGAAAAGACTAGAGATGGACCGAGTGAAAAGACTAAAAAAGACCAAAGGAAGAGACTAGAAAAAGACCAAGACTAGGAAAAGACACAGACTAGGAAAAGACCAAGACTAGGAAAAGACCAAAGGAAAAGACTAGAGATGAACCAAGTGAAAAGAATAAAAAAAGACGAAAAGAAAAGACTAGAAAAAGACCAAAACTAGAAAAAAACCAAATAAAAGAGCTAGAAAAAGACCAAATAAAAAGACTAGAAAAAGACCAATTGAAAAAGACTGAAAAAAGTCCAATTAAAAAAGACTCGAAAAAGACCAATTAAAAAGACTAGAAAGAGACTAATTAAAAAAGACTAGAAAGAGACCAATTAAAAAGAATAGAAAAAGACCAATTAAAAAAGACTAGAAAAATTCCAATTTAAAAAAGCCTAGAAAAGAAGCATTTAAAAAAACTAGAAAAAGGCTAATTGAAAAAGACTAGAAAAAGATCAATTAGAAAGAATTGAAAAATAATAATTAAAAAAGACTAGAAAAAGACCAATTAAAAAGAATAGAAAAACACCATTTAAAGAAGACTAGAAAAAGTCCAATTAAAAAAAGACTAGAAAAAGACCAATTAAAAAGACTAGAAAAAAACTAATTAAAAAGGACTAGAAAAAGACCAATTATATTTACAATATATACATGTATCATAGTGAGGGATAAGTGCTCACTTGAAAGAGATATGGTCCGCGAGATCATCTTCCACCCCTTTTTCTTCCTTGTTTACTTCTATACGAGACGGATGATTTTCCATCACATGGTGTCTTCCAGGCTTCTGTACTACTTCAAAGTCGAATTCTTGAAAAAGTAATAACCACCTCCAAATTTGGTCTATGAGATTAGGCTTATTGAGCAAGTACTTAATAGCTTGATGATTTGTGATTACCATGAAATGAACACCCAAAAGATAATGTCTAAACTTCTTCAAAGCGAATACTATAGCCAATGCTTCCCTTTCTGTAGTGTTGTAGTTGCGTCCAATCTTAGTGAGAATCCTACTTGCATAGTGAATTGGTCTATCCAATTTATGCTCAGTGCTTCGTTGTGCAAGTATTGCACCTATAGCAATGGAACTTGCATCCACATGCATATGAAAGGGCAAATCCCAATCCGGAACTATAAGAATTGTTACACTTACTAGTTTTCTTTTGAGAAGTTCGAATGCCAATTCCTCTTCTGTAGTCCATGTAAATGGGACTAATTTTCCATTTAGCCTCGAGAGAGGCCTTGCTATATCTGCATACATCTTGATGAACTTTCTATGATATCCAATGTTTCCTAAGAAAATTTGCACTTGTTTGGAGTTGATAGGTCGGGGCATTCTGAATAGTGACTAAAAAATGACATTTGTTTGGATTCAACTTCAGCCTTGCACCTCTGCATAGTTCGAAGACCTCCTTTAGATGAGAAATGTGTTATGTGAAATTATCCACCGAAGAGGAAGATCTTGTACCGGAAAAAGTAGAAAAGTCATCCATAAAAATTCTTAGGAATTTTAGGAGTAATGGTCTAAAAATAGTGTAAACCACCCTGTTGAAGGATGCAAGGGCATTCCGTAATCCGAAAGCCATTTTGGTATACACATATGTACCCCATGGAGTGACAAAGGCTTCCTTTGATTGATCAGCAAGATGAATGGGTATTTGATTGCACCCACTGAATCCGTCCATAAAACTATAAAGAGAGTGTCCAACAACGTCTTCTACCACTTGTTATGAAAAAGGAGTAGAGAAGCCATCAGGGATTGTTACCTTGTTGAGAGCCCTAAAATCGACACAAATTCAAATCTTGTTGGACTGTTTTTTGGGTGCTATGATCATGGATGATAGCCACTCCGAGTGCTCTACTGGTATAATTATTTTTACTTCTTCCATCTTCTCGATCTCTTTCTTCAGAGCCTCTGCGTATTTTGGATTTAGTCGATAAATTCTTCCTCTGATGGGTTTCACGTTCTCACCTAGAGGTATTGTATGTTCACCCAAGTGTGGAGCTATTCCCTCCAGATCTTTGTAAGTTAATGGAAAAACATCTTTATATTTTTTGATGAAGGAGATTACCTGAGAGAGTAAGGAAGGGTACTCCCATAGCCACGATGCTAGGAGAATTGGTTGTGACTTTTCTTCAGTTCCCAAGTTCACCTTCTCCACTAGGCTGGGAGCTAAAATAGATTCTGTAGAGTTTGAGGAGAAGACCTCACCAGGATAGCATTGAGACTCATCCAAGAAGATATTGGATTTCTTCTCTTGTATCCATTCTTTTGCTAATTCTTGCTTTTCCTCTTCCCGTGCGAGTTCCTCCTTGCTTTGTATTCCCAGTGTCTCAAGTCCAAATGAGTCTTCCTGGTCTAGAGATTCCTCCTTATACCTGAACATTTTATCTCTTCCTCTTCTATAATCAAGAATTGGCTCTCCTAATCTCATACTTTCTATTTCAGCTTCACCTGTGGTGATATTTACTCCATAACAAGGAAATGAGTCTACTGTGTCTATCTAGTGCATCAAGTCCTCATCATCTTCCATATTGAATTCCTCGTCTTTATGGATTGAAAAGGAATGAGCATTACCTTCACCTTCACCTTTATGCTTCTCCTTCCTTTGACCTTCCAGGTGTTGGTACTGGCGAGCTTGCCCCGTAGTGACGAGTAAGGTGTCGTTACTCCAATCATGGATTGCTTGATGGTGTCTCAGCCAAGGTCTCCTCATAAGGAGTGGATAAGCTCCATCTATTCGAGGGACGTCGACCACCATGAAGCTTAGGAAAAACTCATTATTTTGAATGAGAACAGGTCTAAAATTTTAGGAGGTTTATGATTAATGGTCGAAAAATAGTGTAAACCACCCTGTTGAAGGCTGCAGGGGCATTCCTTAATCCGAAAGCCGTTTTGGTATACACATATGTACCCCATGGAGTGACAAAGGCTGTCTTTGATTGATCGGCATGATGAATGGGTACTTGATTGTACCCACTGAATTCATCCATAAAACTGTAAAGAGAGTGTCCACCAACATCTTCTACCACTTGTTTTGGAAAAGGAGTAGGGAAGCCATCTCGGATTGTTACCTTGTTGAGAGCCTTCAAATCGACACCAATTCGAATCTTGTTGGACTGTTTTTTGGGTGTTATGACCATAGATGACAGCCACTCCGAGTGCTTTACTGGTATAATTATTTTTCCTTCTTCCATCTTCTCAATCTCCTTCTTCACAGCCTCTGTGTATTTTGGATTTAGTCGATAAATTCTTCCTTTGATGGGTTTCGCCCTCTCAGCCAGAGGTATTGTATGTCCACCCAAGTGTGGAGCTATTCCCTCCAGATCTTCGTAGGTCCATGCAAAAACATCTTTATAATTTTTCATGAAGGAGATTACCTGAGAGAGTAAGGCAGGGTACTTCCATAGCCACGATGCTAGGAGAATTGGTTGACTTTTCTTCAGTTCCCAAGTTGACATGCTATACTAGGTTGGGAGCTAAAATAGATTTTGTATAGTTTGAGGAGAAGACATCACCAGAATAGCATGGAGACTCATCCAAGAAGGTATTGGATTTCTTCTCTTGTATCCATCCTTTTGTTAATTCTTGCTTTTCTTGCTCCCGTGCAAGTTCCTCCTTGCTTTTTATTCCCAACATTTGAGGTCGATGAGTCTTCCTGGTCTAGAGATTCCTCCTCATAGTACCTGCACATTTTATCTCTTCCTCTTCTATAATCAAGAATTCGCTCTCCTAATCCCATACTTTCTATTCCAGCTTCACCTGTGGTGATATTTACTCCATAACAAGGAAATGAGTCTACTGTGTCTATCCAATGCATCAAATCCTTATCATCTTCCATATCGAATTCTTCGTCTTTATGGATTGAAAAGGAATGAGCATTATCTATATTTTCACCTTTATGCTGCTCCTTCTATTGACCATCGAGGTGCAAGTACTGGCGAGCTTGCCCCATAGTGACGAGTAAGGTGTCCCTACTCCAATCATGGATTGTTTGATGGGGTCTCGGCCAAGGTCTCCCGATAAGGAGCGGATAACTTCCATCTATTCAAGGGACGTCGACCACCACGAAGCTTAGGAAAAACTCATTCTTTTTTGAATGAGAACAGGTATCGGCTCCACTATCCCCAGGGGCTGGACTCTACTTTGATATGAAAGAGTCACTGTGAAGGAAGCTCTTCTTGTCATTTCTAGGCCTAATGAGAGCCTAGTACAATGTGGCATCAAATTAATGCGCGATCCTTTGTCAATGATTACTCCATTAAAAATCTTGCCTCTAATAGTCAAAGTGACTGTTGGACTTCTCGAGTCAGTGGTAGGAGTCTTACCTCACATGATCACATTCGTCTGTACATGCCCACCACTAATTGTGATATGAGGGGGAGGAGGACAAAATGTCTCTATTATCCCTAAGACATCACTTCTAAATCTTTCGTCTATCCTCAAAAGATCGTATAGAGATACCTGCTTGTATGTGCTCTTGAGGAGGTTCTCTGTTTCCATGATGGTGCACTCAGAATCAAGTTCTTTTGAAGACCCCTGTAGCTCTTTCACTGTGTCTTTGTAAGCCTTGTCCACCTCCTTGCCTTTTTCGTCATAGCAAGGCATCTTCAGGTTATGTGCTCCTTCTTCAAAATCGGTGTTTTGTCTATTCTGCTCCAGCCTCTTCTTCTGAGCACGAGTAAGTACTCCAACATCAATCTTTGTTGAGTGGATTTCTTGTAATGAGACCACATTTGCTGCAAGAGATTCTGGAGTAGTTTGCTAAGCAAAAGCCAATTTTGGTCTATTTTCACGAGTTGGTCCTTGTGGAATAGACTCGTTCACTGAAGTTAGTTTCTCTTCTAAAATTGGTCCTGTTTTGAAAGTTGTCTGATGTGAGAAACCTTTTCATCAGAGAGGTTGCTTAGCACGTGTATTGGCCACATTCTTGCACTTAGTCCATTTTGTGGTATTGGCCTAATTTTTAGGACTCTTCCTTCTTCTTCTCTGGTTGGTCCATTTAAAACTTGTGTAGCTCTAAGAATTCCAAGTTCTGGACTTTGTCTTTCTTCATAAACTACCTTGTTGAGATGATTTGGATGTCAAGTGTCTATTAAGTCCCCCCATTGCGGGATGTCGTCTCTTTTTATAGAAATTACATTCACTTGGTAGGAAGAGGAGGAACTTCTTGGTTGTTGTTGGCCATAGAGCCCCCCTTGAATGGTGCTTGGCCTTAACTTTGGACAATCCTTTGAGTAGTGGTCAGTGGCATCCAGGACAATGTTTACATGGAGGAGAGCCTTCTGGAAGAGGATAACGACTTTGAAAATGCCCATACTCTCCGCATCGATAGCACATGATGGGCTTCTTCTTGTTGAGTCACGAGTGGTTTCCTGTTGTTATTGAATTGAGAGTTGTTGTTGTTATATTGAGGAGCTATGTACATTACCTCTTGGGGATGCCCTTGGGTATTTTGATTAAATTGTGCTTAAATTGTGTTCCAGGAACCTAGATACAGTTGGTTTGAATTCCCTTGAGGAAGTAGCATTCTCTGGCTTCATGTTCAATCTTTCCACAGAATTGATATGTGATCTTTTTTGGACACTCCTAATTGCTATGACCTCGTTCATTACAAAATGTACACCAAATAAACGATTTTACCTCCTTTTGAGCCTTCAACCCTTCCATTTCTTGTCGGACTTGTGTAATAGTATCCTCTCGCATATTCTTCTCTTCTTGGAGGCTCTTCTCGAGTTTGAGAGCTTCTAACTCCCTCCCTAAGCTTGCCACTGAATCCCATGGAGATTCTTCTTGAGATGCCTCCTTGCCTTCAAAATGTTGATGGGCTTCTTCCATCCTAGCTGGAGCACCTTCAAGGTCTTGAAGCATTGCATCTTCTCCTAACAGTTCCCTCAACTTTTGTTGAGACTCCTTCGGGAGGGCCTTTTCTACCCACTTCTTGATTAAGAAGTCTCAAGGTATAGCAGATAACTTAACTACCAATGATTTTACTCTAGTCATAAGTTCAGGGAACAATTCCCCTGGCTAAAGTTTAAGATTTTCTAACTGGTCAAGAGTTCTCTCAATAGAGTTACCTTAACTGAAGGTGTTTGCGAATGCAGTCCATAAGGCCTCCCATGTTGCAAAATGTCCTTCATATTGGTTGAACCATCTATCAGCAATACTTTCCAAGGTAGCCGGAAAAAGAGCTAGAAAGGCATTCTATCGATTTTGAAGTCCTTTGCTCTTGCATAATGATAAAAACTGTCGTACATGATCATCTGGATCCTCCTGTGAGGCTCCCTTGAAACTAGGAAATTTGATGTTGACTCGCGATAGGAGAGAAGCTAAGTCCTCTGCCATTCCTCTATTGTTGTTGTCACCCATCCTTCTTATGTTATACCGTGGTTAAATATGTTCTCAGAGGATGAAGAAGATGAGGATGAAGGTCCATGGAAGTGGTAGGGGGTTGGGAGGTACCCGAGGTGGAGTATAGTGAACAGTTCTTCTCTGGTAACTCTTGATGGGAGTTTTGACTGGGTTGAGAGATCCTCCTTTATGAGATCGAGTATGAGTCATAGACTAGAGTCCTTTTTTAACTCATAGGGATGGTGACTTGACCAAAAGAAGTGGAAAGAAGAAAGAAAAGGTGAGCGCTGGGATGTATAATTAAAGGAAGGAGTTCGAGACCAAGGCAACTTTTGAAGTCCAACTTAAAAAAGAGACCTATTCTGGTGAAGGACAAGTTAAGGATGAATCCCTGGAAAGACTACGGCCGAACTTGACCTGCGGGATTGATCTCGCTGGATATGGGCTGCTGAATTTGACTTACTGGGCTGAACTTGAACTAGTGTATCTGAAAGGGTTCTTTATATAGGCTTCTATCACGAGCGGTTACTCCACCACTCCTTTACTCCTCGACTCCTTCCACTTTTCTGGTACTTCGACAAGTTCGACACTCTGCAACTTGCCAAGTCCGGTACTCTGTAACCTGCCAAGTTCGGTACTCTACCACCCACTCTCTATCTCTTTTCTTTCTGCTTTATTCTCCCGGTAAGATCCAAAGGATGAATTGAGAGATAGGTCCACCGTCCTACCAGTAGTAAAAAGACCAATTTGCCAATTCGTCTTCGAAGCTGAATTTTGTAAAAAGACGAAGTCCAGTTTGTAAGTGGACTAAGATCAATTTTGTAAAAAGACCAAGACCAGCTTGTAAGTGAAGGAAGACCAATTTTGTAAAAAGACCATGTGTGGTTTGTAAGTGGAAGAAGACCACATTTTGTAAAAAGACCAATTGCTAGAATGACTTCTTCTTTATACTATATGTTGGTCCGATTCGCGAGATACTTTTCCAAGAGTAGTCTCCTCCATTTTCAGCTATACAAAGGGGGACTAGCATGCTCGAACAAGTTAATAGCTTGGTGACTTTAGTAGATGGGAAACTCAGTGATTGATTTCGGACCACGGATACTTGACTCGATGGCTCAAGGCACAGTGGACCCAACCATCATGCATCTACCCCTGACATCCTTGGAAAGGTGTGTAGATTAATTTCTTGATCTATATGCTCAATGTGGTGTGTCCTCTTAAGTGCAATATGCACTATGGGTTGCAATTTGAAGACTAAATAGGAAAAAAAATAGCATATACAATGACTCACACTGAAATGAGAGAAAGAAGCTCAAATTATGAGAACAAACCGCTCAAAGAGGATTATACAAACTTTGGGTAATCAGTAGGAGACATAAGCATACACCTTCACTCTAAGTGTTGGACTTCGATTCTCTAAACATACATGCTCAAAACTCTAGTCTTCCAACTAGCTGCTCAAGAGAAGATTGGCCAATCACTGCTTGCCCACTACTCACTCAGAGTGCCGAGCTAGTTGATTCCAATTCTACCAAGTGGAGCACTAGTGGTAAGTGAAGAACTCTACACGCACAAAGGGAAGGCAAAGCTTCAGCTCTGCATTCCTTCCTCGACTCTCTTTGAGCTTCTCTGAGTTGTTCTTTGTTGATGGAGAGGTCTACTTATATAGTTTTTCTGGAAGTGAAGGATAGCAAAAGGGGGACAAAATTAGTTTCTTCTTTGGCAGGCTCAGACAATTTTTGACAATTTTGGTACTCTGGAAGCTTCCTTCTTGGTCCACTTTTCCTGCGCCGTCACTACCTTCCAAATTCTGGTATTTGGCATCCACCGTCCATGAGTTCTCCGCGTGCAAGTGGGTGAAAATTTAGACCATATGGAGATCTAGAAAATTTAGTAGCTTTTTTCAAGTGAAAAAGTAGACTAAATCAAAAGTACACCATTTTCAAAAATAGACTACTTTTGAAGTAAGTAGATTAATTTCATAAAATTGGTGAACTTTTGAGATAAGTCAACTAACTTGTAAAAGTTGACTTAAAAAAATAGACTACTTTGAGAAATTGATGAACTTAGGAATTTAGACTACTTAGAGAATTGGTGAACTCGGAAAATTAAACAACTTAGGAAATTGTTGAAATGGGAAAATAGGCAACTTAGGAAATTGGTGAAATGGGAAATTAGGCAACTTGGGAAAATAGGTGAAATGGGAAATTAGGAAACTTGGGAAAATAGGTGAAAAGGGAAATTAGGAAACTTGGGAAAATAGGTGAAATAGGAAATAAGGCAACTTGAAAAAATAGGTGAAATGGGAAATTAGGAAACTTCGGAAAATAGGTGAAGTGGGAAATTAGGCAACTTGGGAAAATAGGTGAAATGGGAAATTAGGCAACTTTGGAAAATAGGTGAAATGGGAAATTAGTGAAGTAGGAAATTGGGAATTTTGCCTTCTTCATGAACTCATGAGCTGGATCCCCTCTTCTCCATTTTCTTGCTCTTCGCTTTTTCTGGGTCTCCTCTTGCTTGAAATCGAGGTAACTTGCCTTGTACTTGGCTTCTCCCTCTTGAAAAGCAAAACAAAAAATAGATTATTTTAAGGGTGTATCAGAATACCTGGGTACAGGTTGCCCAAGTTTATGTCCTTTACTAGGTTGTGTGAGGATGGCTCCTACCGCTATAGAACTTGCATCCACATGAACGTGGAAGGTAGCATTCCAATCTGGTGCCACTAAAATAGGTGCACTGATAAGTTTGGTTTTTAGAAGGGTGAATGCATTGTCTTCTACTTCAGTCCATTGGAAAGGTACCATTTTGCTAACGAGCCTAAAGAGGGGCTAGTTATCTCAGCATACATTTTTATGAACTTGCGACGATAGCCGATATGTCCTAAGAAACTTTGGATTTCTTTTGCATTAATTGGTTTGGGCATATGAAGTATTTCTTTGATTTTGTTAGGATCAGGAGCCATGCCTTTTGTTGAGACTATGTGACCAAAGAGTGTCCCTTTGGTCCCCAAAAAGTGACATTTGTTTGGATTGAGTTTCAACTTGGCTTCTCTGCAAGCGCTAAAAACTTGTTCCAATTGACAAAGATGATCAGTGAAGTTTTCCACCGGAGTAGAACATCCAGCGCTTGAAAAGGTGGAGAAGTCGTCCATAAAGATTCTCAAGAATTTTGGCAACAATGATTGGAAGATTGAGTAAACCACTCGATTGAAAGAGGCATGGGCCTTGCATAATCCAAAAGCCATCTTAGTATATACATATGTACCCCAAGGAGTTACAAATGCAGTTTTTGCTTGGTCCTTTGGATGGATGAACACTTGGTTGTATCCGCTAAATCCATCCATGAAACTGTATAAAACATGACCAGCCACATCTTCCAAAACTTGTTCTGAAAATAGGGTTCGAAACCCATCGGAAATCGTAACCTTGTTGAGAGCCCGAAAATCGACACAAACATGTATCTTGTTGGATTGCTTCTTTTGGACTATAACCATCGATGATAACCATTCAGAATGCTCCATTGGGACAATGATCCTTGCTTCCTCTAGCTTTTCTATTTCTTTTTTGACCGCTTCTGCATACTTTAGATTAAGTCGATAAATCCTTCCTCTTACTGGTTTAGCATCATGAATCAGTGGAATAGAATGCTCTCTAAGATGAACACGAATTCCTTCTAAGTCATGGTAACTCCATCCAAACACATCCTTGAAATTTTGCATGAAAGTGGTTACCTGATGGAGCAAGGGGGGATGATCCCAAAGCCATGTTGCTAGTAAGATTGGTTGTGAATGTTCCTCATTCCCAAGGTTGACTTGCCTTACAGGTTGAGATGTCATGGCTGATTCTTCGTTTTGGTCTTCAAAAATGCATTGTGGATAGGCCGGAGATTCCTTTATGTTGATCTTTGATTCCTTTTCTTGCATCCATGAAGGTGAAAGCTCTTTAATCCACTATATGTCGGATGGTATCGGTAAGTCGTCTATTGGAGCTCTTTTCTCCTTTCCTTGGGTCAAATCCTTCAAAACTCCTTTCTTTCTCCTCCTCAAGTGCATGACCGGTTCTCCAAGCCCAGGAGTTTCTACTTGTTCAGACTCTCCTTCACAAATAGATATGCCATAACATGGAAAGGCTTCCATCCATTCCAAAAGATCTTGGTCATCGTTTATTTCAGTTTCATTACATGCTTCCGTGATAGGAATGTGTTGTTCTTCGAGAATAGTGAAAGAATGAGCATTATCTCCCTGAGATACTTTCGGATCTAAATGTACTTGTTTCTATACTTGCCCCGGCACGTTAACTAAAATAGTGTCATTTCCCCAATCATGCATGGCTTGGATGTACCTTAGCCATGGCCTCCTATGAGTAGAGAAAAACCTCCATTGACCTCCGGTAGATCTAACACTACAAAATCTAAAACGAATGTCAGCCCATCCATCTCTACCGGTACCTTTTCTACAATACCAAGAGGTTTAACTTGACTTTGGTCAGCCAAGGTTATTGTGAACTTTGCTTCACCTGAAAGTTGGAGTCCAAGTGATTTGAGGGTAAAATTTGGCATGAGATTTATGTCTAAACCTCCATCGATTATTACTCCATTTATAGTTATTCCATATATAGTGACTGATAGACATGGACTCCTGAAGTCGGTTAGAGAGGTTGATACCTTTGTGAAGTTCTCGGAAATTGAAGCTTTCATCAGGTTCGTTGGAGTGTGCCCACCACTTATTGCAAGCATTTCAAAAAATCGTCTATTTTCCTGAATTGGGTTATCCTGGGAAAATAAGTCGACTTCAAAAATTTGACCATTTTCAAGTAGACTATTTTTAAAAAGTTGGGAAACTTCAAGTTGACCATTTTCCAAAAATTGGTCTACTTTATAAACGTGGTCATTTTTACAAAGTTGGTCAAATTGTTTTGGTCACTTTCCCATCTTTTAAGTTGACTTCTGAACTTGACCATTTTTAAAAAATGGGTCAACTTCTTTAGGTGAAAAAAATTGTCCAAATTGCCGAGGGACTTCACACATATTCGGGTCCTCTTTCTCATATAAGTGCCATTGTGAGTGTACAGGAGAAGATTGGATACCTGGATAATTAAGAGTGTTGCTCTCTTCTCTCTTACTTGAATGAATTGCAGGTTGCTTTCCTTTATTGACAGAGATAACATTGACTTGGTAGGATGGAGCTCATCCACTTGTAGAAGTCTTCTGCTTCGGACAGTCCTTCGAATAATGATCCATTGTATCCGGGCAAAACCTACAAGGTGGAGATCCTTCTGAGAGGGAGCATTTTCCTTGAAAATGGCCATATTTGCCACATCTGTAGCACATGATAGGGAGAGAAGGTCTTCTAAATGGAGTTTTTCTTTCGTTAGAGGAGTTTATGTGAGGAGTGGTATACATGCTTTCGACTTGAAATCTTGGAGTTGGTAATAGGGGCTAATGTACAGATACACTTGGTGACGCCCAATTCACTTGCATAGCCTTGAGAAAATAGCAATCCCTTGCTTCATGGCCTGGTTTTCCACAAAATTGACACACCAACCTCTCTGGACAGTCTTGAGAAGAATATACTGATTCCTTACATAAGGTGCACCAAATCGATGTTTTTACCTCTTTTTGCATTCTAAGCTCCTCCAATTCTTGTCTTAGAAGAGCTAGCGCTTCATCCCTTCCTTGCCAAGCAGCTTTTCCTTCTTGCAAGGTTTTTTGTAACTTCAAGGCTTCTAACCCTCTTCTTAGTTGTGCGAGAGGATCACTTGTGAATTCATCCGTACCTTCATGTTCTCTGAATTGGACTCTTGCTTCTTCGATCTTCGAGGCTGTAGCTTCGAATTCTTCCAACGATGCATCAGCTTGTAGCAACTCTCTAAGCTTTTGCCGAGAAGTTTTTGGTAGACCCATTTCTTGACTAAAAAAATCCCAAGGATTATGAGGAAGACGAGAAACTAACGACTTCACTCTAGTCATTAATTCAGAGAATGCCTCTCCCTTTTGTAGTTTAAGATTTTCCAATTGATCAAGAATGCGTTCTGTGGAGTTACATGGGTAAACGTAGTTGTGAAGGCAGTTTTGAGGGCATCCAGGTGGTGAAGTGTGCTTCATCCTGTTGATTGTACCATCGATTCGCGAGCCCTTCAAGAGTGGCGGGAAACAAGGCAAGGAAGGCATCTTCTCGCTGATGTAAATCCCTACTCTTACATAGGGAAAGAAACCTCCTGACATGATCATCCGCATCCGCATCCGCATCCTGACATGATCATCCGCATCCTCATGAGGAGCTTCCTTGAAGGAAGGAAATTTTATGTTGATATGAGAGAGCAAGTTAGTCAAATCATCCCCATCATTGCGGCTCGTGGTCTTTGGTTGTCTTCCATGTCCGTTGAAGGAGGCATTGAGTGCCGATCCGAGGTCCCTCGTGATGATGATGCGTCAGGAAATGGAAATGGAAGTGGTGAAGCTCTAGGAGGGATGTAGTGTAATCTTTTTTGTTGATAACTCTTTATGGGAGTCTTTATGGGACTAAGGGATCCTTCCTTATGGCTGGAGCGAGTATGAGTCATAGACTATTGCTCTAACGCTCTTCATCAACTCGGTTCTTCTAAGGGCTTAACTTCTAACAAGTTCAAATTGCAACCAAGGTACCACCTTGCGTGCCAAAATGAGCACATGTAGATCAATTTCTTGATCTATATGTTGAATGTGGTGTGTCCTCTTAAGTGCAATATGCACTATGGGTTGTAATTTGAAGACTCAATAGGAAAAAAGCAATAGCATATATAATGACTCATAGTGAAATGAGAGAAAGAAGCTGAAATTATGAGTACAAACCGCTCAAAGAGGATTATACAAACTTTGGGTAATCAGTAGAAGACATAAGCATACTCCTTCACTCTAAGTGCTGGACTTCAATTCTCTAAACATACATGCTCAAAACTCTAGTCTTCCAACTAGCTGCTCAAGAGAAGATTGGCCAATCACTGCTTGCCCACTACTCACTCAGAGTGCCAAGCTAGCTGATTCCAATTCTACCAAGTGGAGCACTAGTGGTAAGCTAAGAGCTCTACACACACAAAGGGAAGGCAATGCTTCGGCTCGGCATTCCTTCCTCGAGTCTCTCTGAGCTTCTCTAAGCTTGTTCTTTGTTGATGGAGAGGTCTACTTATATAGTTTTTCAGGAAGTGAAGGATAGCAAAAGGGGGACAAAATTAGTTTCTTCTTTGGTAGGCTCTTTTACAATTTTTGACAATTTTGGTACTCTGGAAGCTTCCTTCTTGGTCCACTTTTCCTCTGCTGTCACTATCTTCCAAATTCTAGTATTCGGAGACCATCGTCCATGAGTTCTCCGCGTGCAAGTGGCTGAAAATTTAGACCATATGGAGATCTGGAAAATTTAGTAGCTTTTTTCAAGTGAAAAAGTAGATTAATTCAAAAGTACACCATTTTCTTAAAAAATAGACTACTTTTGAAGTAAGTAGACTAATTTCATAAAATTGGTGAACTTTTGAGATAAATTGACTAACTTGTAAAAGTTGACTTAAACAATAGACTACTTTGAGAAATTGGTGAACTTGGAACGTTAGACAACTTAGGAAATTGGTGAAATGGGAAAATAGGCAACTTAGGAAATTGGTGAAATGGGAAATTAGGCAACTTGAGAAAATAGGTGAAATGGGAAATTAGGTAACTTGGGAAAATAGGTGAAATGGAAAATTAGGCAACTTGGGAAAATAGGTGAAATAGGAAATTAGGCAACTTGGAAAAATAGGTGAAATGGGAAATTAGGCAACTTAGGAAAATAGGTGAAATGGGAAATTAGGCAACTTGGGAAAATAGGTGAAATGGGAAATTAGGCACTTTTGGAAAATAGGTGAAATGGGAAATTAGTGAAGTAGGAAATTGGGAATTCTACCTTCTTCATGAACTCATGAGCTGGATCCCCTCTTCTCCATTTTCTTGCTCTTCGCTTCTTCTGCGTCTCCTCTTGCTTGAAATCGAGGTAACTTGCCTTGTACTTGGCTTCTGCCTCTTGAAAAGCAAAACATAAAATACATTATTTTAAGGGTGTATCAAAATACCCCGGTACAAGGTGCAACTCTGAGGCCATGGAAATTGCAAGTATAACTTCCTCCCCTTGGCCACCATTACTTATGTAATAATCTCCTAAATATTTCCTACACCCTTAGTCTATAAAAGAGAGTCAACTAATGCACCAGAAATAAATTACAAAAGATTATAGGAGATACCGACACACCTCTCAGTAGAGAGCCATTCCATCACTCTAATAAATTCTCTTGTCCTAGAAGTGACAAGCCTTTTTACCTTTCCCTATTTCTCTTAGGAAGTCCCCGCTAGTTGGTGCTAGCTAGAGGGTACCCTTGAGAAGCATTTGAAAATAGTAGAATGGTTGTATTCCTTCTATTTCAGAAATGACTTAGAAAGTTTCATATTTGTTTCTTAGCATCTTAGCTTCTTTTATTTATTAATCAAAGAGTAGTGCACTTGCATTCCTTGCACCCACACACAACTTCACCACCTAAAGGTGAAGATTCGGCATGCCATTGGGAGAGGGCTTCTAGAGCTCATCTCCATTCCTTACTTTACCACTGTTCCTCTTCCCATTGTTCACTTTCGAGGCTATTCTGTCTCCCATGGGCAACTCTTTCTAGACCACTTTCTCTCTCCTGAGTGACTTATGTCCAGACCACTTCTTCTCTCCTAAGTACCCTCCTAGTCTCCGTGCCGACTGACTCTGTGGCTACCTTATCTCGTCAAGCTACTTTCTTTCTATTGGGAGACTCATTCCAACTACTTTCTCTCTCTAGGCGACTCATTCCTAGGCCACTTCTTCACTCTTGAGTACCCTCCTAATCTCTTGGGCGACTAACTCCTAGGCTATCTTATCTCTCTAGGCTGCTTTCTTTCTCTTGGGAGACCCATTCTAGCTATTTTCTCTCTCTTGGGAGACCCATTCTAGCTACTTTCTCTCTCTTGGGAGACACCATCCATATTAGCTTCTCTCGTAGTAGTCTCACTTTGTTATATGGGAGCATCCACTAAGGACATTTGGGAAGCTCGAAGAATATCGAATGTATGAGAGAATTAATGAGAAGAGTACATGGCTGGGAGGACATTTATATGTAGAGCTTCTCCACAAATCAACTCCGAAATAGTAGCTAATGACTTTCATCACCATCCTCGAAGAGTGTGCCCACATACGCTCGAAATGGGAGGGCTCATCAAAGGACTACAAAACACACTTCAAACTACTTTCTCTCTCTTGGGTGACTCATTAAAGTTACTTTCTCTCTTGTGGGCAATTTATTCTTCAGTTTTTTCACCTCCCTATTGGAAAGTAGGGTCATCCCACCATGGTGGATGACACATAATAGAATCCGAGAGGAGAGTCAATTGAGCCCTAAGGAAACACCCATTAAAATGTATCAGAGGGGAAGGCTAGACCTTTACTCCACTCCAATGAGAGGCTCCTCTTCTACCGGTAGATCGGGGGTAACCTTTCACATAGAAGAAGAAAACAAGTCCTAAACTACTCTTGACAAGGAGGTTGTCGTGTTTTCCAAGGAGCAAGGCACTAGTCTGGGCGATATGGAAGAAGAACTATCGGCCCTCTTGTCACGAATCAACATCCGATTTTCTTCCTTTCAAGGTGGTGCTTATGAAGACCTTGAAGACCATGTGTGGAGATTCCTCTCAACCTGTAAAAGTTGAGGTCTTCAACAGTGGAAAGATGCGTCCTTGGACGATTTCTTTTCACTCTTGAAGGACTAGCATATAAGTGATTAAGTCAATATGCTGAAGAGCACTGCCAAACTTGTAAGACTCAAAGTCTTCAATAGAAGCAAGATGTAGACTTGGCCCTGTCTCCTTCCACTCTTCAAGGACTAGCATATAAGTGGTTCATTCAATATGAAGAAGATCACTTCCAAACCTCGGAAGCATTGAAAATCAAGTTTACAAAGGCATTTCGGCTAGGTAACTCCATCGAAAGAACACTTGATGAAATGGAAAATCTCGTTCTACATGCAAGCGAATCATTCCCGAAGCTCATGATGAGGGCCGTAGTAATGCACTAGGTGACTTCATGATAAAAAATGGGCAAAGAAAGTACTTTCGATAACAACACAGCAAAAACTGCCAGAACTTCTTTGATTGGATGCCACCTTGAGAATATTGGAAGGTGCAGCCACAAGGATACAAGAAGCATGGGTTCATTTTGGAGCTTATCAAAGTAAGAACCTTTCTTCAAATGATGACTACGAAGAGGAACTTTGATGAGAGGTGGAAGCTTTAAAGATGCAAAAGGGCTTTGGGGAGCTGAAGAGAAACCATCAACAAGACTTAGATGACATGACACAAATAAGGAAGAAGTACATTTTGGTCTTTGGTGTTCACCTTGTGCAAGTCAAGGGCACGTGACACATGAATGTCCTAGGTGGGTGACATGCAAGTTTTGTGGAAAGGGAGGTCATGAGGCTAAGGACGATTATTTCCTAAAGGGTTGAATTTGATGCAAGATCAACCTCCAAATGTTCAATGGGTATGGGTAAGGTGTTGCATCATCAATGAAGGTAACAAAGTATACATGCTTTCCAAAAGCTAGAATCTTGACTCGATCACATACATCATTATGAACAAGTTGCAATTTTCATGTAGCATGTGTAACCCCATCTATGAGAAAAGGAGAACGATGCATTTTTCTAAGTATACAACCTTCAAATGCATGCTTTTCAATGGACTCTTAAGTGTTTGCAAAACCAATAACCATATCCTTCTTTTGCAAGTAAAGTTCAAATGACCAAAAGAAACATGCCATAACTCCATTTCAGACATAGAAGAAGTATGTGTAAGAAAGGCATTTGAGACAACTCTCTTATTTGTATCCAAGCAATGTAAGCCATTGCATAAAGTCCCCGACATCACAATAACATCACCATTGCTAAAATCGTGAATTATACATTTGTTATCAACAAAGTGTATAAAAATTCTGACATTAGCAATAATAGGAACTGAAATCAATTTTTTGTTGATACGAAGCACATACAATGCATTCTTGAGAGTAACAATACTTCTATTTGCAGTCATAAGTTGAATTTCTCAAATTTTAATAATAGAATAAGAAACATTGTTTACACATACATGTTCATCCTTGGGCATATCTTTCAAAGATGCAAAAAATCTTTTGCATGAAGTGATATGCTTTGAAGCACCACTATAAAAGAAAACCAATTTGAATCAGTTTCATTCAAAATTATACATGTAGAATGTGATAATGAATCATAATGACATGCAACAATGTTGGAGTTAGATGTCTACATAAGAACGCGATCAGCACAAGGAAGAAGAAGAAGATTGGAGCACAACACACAATACTGAATGTATTACCACTAGAATGTACAAAGGTAAGTAACCTATTAGGGCTATAGGCGTATATACAAGCTGGGGAAAAAAACCTCTTAAAGAGGGAAAAAAGTACCTCGACAATCCTAGAGTGTTCACACACATCACTACCTAAATATATCAACAAATCCCCCTTGAGAGTGATGCGGTGAACAAGGAGTGATGCGGTGAACAAGGAGCTTGCACTCCTATATAAGGAAGGGCGAGGCTAGGTGGAATCAATCCACAAAAGGAAGTAAGCCCAAAGCTTTGCGGAAAACTTCAAACTTCTCCCTACACAGAGCCTTCGTGAAAAGGTCTCCAATGTTCTCCTGCGTGGGCACATATGCCAAGCTGATCTCCCAGGCACAAAACCTGTCCCTGACATAATGATAATGCACCTCAATGTGCTTAGTGTGAGCATGGAACACAGGGTTCCTCGCAACTGCCAATGAGCTTTGACTTTCAGTGAAAATGGTGGTGGCAGAAGACTGACCAACACCCAAATCAGCCATAAGGAGTCTAAGCCACACACACTCAAGAGTCGCGGTGAAAGCTTCCCTATACTCAGCCTCATAATTGGAATTGCTTCTTGCTCAGCCAAGATATGCATGAGCTACCAAGCATGAAGCAAAAACCACTAGTGGACACATGAGTGTCATAGCAACCAGCCCACTCAGAGTTAGAAAAAGCATGCAAATCTGGCGGTAGTGATCCCCCCTTGGGATAAAACAACTTAGGTAGCCGGGTACCACTCAAGTAGCGAAAGATGCGCTTAACTGCCTACCAATGCTTGACACCTAAGCAATGCATAAACCTCCTCATTTGGGAGACAAAAAACTGAACATCTGACCGAGTAATGCATAAGTAAATCAAGCATCCAACAGCCTTCTGATAGAGGACAACATTGAATGCATCTCCATCATCATGAAGACTCAATCGTAAACCTATCTCTATAGGAGTGGCAATAGATTTACAGTCTTCAAGGCCAAAAAGCTGCAATAATGTGTCAATATATTTCGTTTGACACAAAGCCATTCCATCAACGTGCATAAACTGAATGCCCAAATAATGATCCAAATGCCCCAAATCAGACATCTCAATTGAGGCATGAAAATCAGCCTTGAAATCAGCAATACGCTTCTCATGAGGACCAGTGAGAAGCATTTCATCAACATATACCACAATGATCAGAAGCACATCATTAGCACGCTTAACATATAAGGTGCTTTCAGTTGGACTGTTCTCAAAATGCCTTCTTTAACCTGCACACCTAGTTTTCATGCCCTTTTTGCACAAAGCCACGAAGCTGAAAAACATACACTTTTTCATGCAAGTCACCATTCAAAAATGTTATTTTAATGTCCAACTGACGTACATTCCAACCATGATGAGCACAGATGCTACGAACAGTAGTTATTCGGTAAGTAGGTGCAAAGGTTTCATCAAAATCAATGCCTCTTTCTTGCGCATAACCCTTTGCAACAAGCCTAGCCTTATATGTGTCACCTGTTCCATCAGGTTTACGCTTCAGCTTGTATACCCACTTAGTGCCAATGACCTTCTTGCCAGGAGTCAAGTCACGTAAAGACCAAGTATCATTTTTCATGATAGCATCATATTCAGATTGCATTGGAGCCATCCAATGTTGAGAATTTAGTGCTTCATCAAACGAAACAGGTTCAGTCTCATCACAAAGACTAGATGCAGCCATAGCATAGCAATCTGATGCAAAAGAGGCACTATGAGAGCCTGAACGAGTACGATATGACAAAGGTGTATCTAATTTGCTGTTAGACAAAGTCTGCACTAGCCATTTTGGCATAGTTTTTGCCTCCGCAATATTAGCTCTCTCATCAACAAGTGCATGATGCGAATCTGCATAAGAAATGGACTGACCTGCATCATCACATGAAACCTGCAATGGCTGAGAAGTTGTCTCATTAGGACCAGTTTTAGATTGTCCACTTGTAATCACGGTTGACCAAAAGCGTTTAGTCTGTGGATGATATAGACGATATCTTTTGCTTTCACAACTCTACCCAACAAAAATACATTTTACTGGTTTATCATCTAATTTCTTGCGATGTTGTTCAGGCAGTAATGCATATGCCTAACAACCAAAAACACGCAGATGAGCACCAGAGGGCTTGCGACCATGCCAAGCTTCATATGGAGTGATAGACTGCAGTGCTTTAGGAGGACACCTGTTAAGTACATATGTTGCACACATGACAGCCTCAAGCCAGAAACTGTGGTAAAGCCTGACTCTTGACCATACACCTCGCCATTTTCATGAGTGACTTGTTCTTCCATTGAACAACTCCATTCTGTTGAGGTGTATACGGCAATATACATTGATGTTTTATCCCACATTCGGCCAGAAATGCATTAAAGTAAGAAGACATATATTCCCCCCCTCGATCAGAACGGAGGGTGCCCATTTTATATGCAAATTTTCAGCCAAAACCAAAAACTGAAGAAAGCACATAAACACTTTGGACTTTGCTTTGAGTGGATATACCCATGCATGCCTGGAAAAATCATCAATGAAAGTCACAAAGTAAAGATAGTTTCCAAAAGAAGATGTGTGCATAGGACCAGAGACATCGTTATGTACAAGCTTCAATTTTTTAGTAGCCCAAACTGAACCATCTTTTGGAAAGGAGGAACGCTGCACTTTGTCCAAAATACAGCCTTCACAGACATGTTTTTCGGGTGCCTCAAGTTTGGGCAAAGAGGACACCATTTCAGATTTCCACATGCGTAATAAACTAGCAAAATTCAAATGACCAAAGCGTGCATGCCAAAGCTTTACATCTGACATAGCCTGAGAATCATGTACTCCACATACCGAATCATTCACATATCAAAAAATATCGGAAGCAATAATCATGTCTCCATTTGACAGATCACGACATAAAATGCCAAAAGCAGTAATCATGTCGCCATTTGACAGATCATGAACAGTACATCTGTCATCAACAAATTTCACAACCAAGCCAATCTTGGTGAATGTTGAAATTGATAACTAATTTTTCTTGATCCCTGGCACAAATAAAACATCTGACAAGATGAAAGAACTACCATCAATAGTAGTCAGAATGATTTTACCAACTCGCATGACAGGATAAGAGGAATTATTAGCACATGTGACAGTATTCTCTGTAGGGGAAGGCTCAAGTGAAGTGAAGAAACTGTGCTGCGAGGTAATATGTTTGGTTTCCCCACTATCAAAATACCAAACATCTGAGTCTACTGCAGACATACACTGCTCATGAGAAGATGGTTCAAAACTGCAAACAGTAGTAAATGCCCATTCTTCATTCTGCATAAGGATAGCAGACTCTGTTCTCTATGTAGAGGCCTCTGCAACAACCATTCCGGCCTCTTTCTTCTTTGCCTCTTTAGCAGCCAGTTTTGGACACTTCTTAATGACATGATCATTTGCTTTATAGTATTTGCAAAACAATTTCTTCTTTTCTGATTTTTTTCTCATCTTTGTCTTCCTTCTTCGAATGTGCAGCATTTGTAGATTTTTGTTTACTAGTAGAAGAGCTCCATTTTCTTTCGCTCTTTTAACTAGCCTGGAAAGCTTGATCTGCAATACGCATAATGGACTTGTTCTGCCTAGACTGATCTTCCTACAACATAACAGAAACTAACTCTTCAAATGACAGGGCATTTGAATTATCTCTCATCATCAAGCGAAGAGTAGAAGCAAAACTCTAACATGAGTCAGAAAGGCCATTCAGAATGGTCTGCATAAGTGAGCTATCTGGTATAACTTCATCAAGTGAGCTATCTGGTATAACTTCATGAGCAGAAATCAATTGTTCCTTCAAATCCTTAATCTTTGTCAGAAAACTATCCATAGAATCACCTTCATTCATATGCTCACTCTCCAACAGTTTTCTGGTGAGCTATCTGGTATAACTTCATCAACAAAAATCAATTGTTCCTTCAAATCCTTAATCTTTGTTAGAAAACTATCCATAGAATCATCTTCATTCATATGCTAACTCTCCAACAGTTTTCGGGGATAAGCAAGACGAGCCTCATTCCTAGCTTGATACAATGTGGTAAGTGTATCCCAAGCATTCTTAGGTGTTCTGCAAGAGCGAATGTGAGGAATAATAGCACGTTTCACAGACAACACTATCAATGCATGTGCCTCAAAATCTCTGCCATCCCAACGAATTTGCTCTGCAGCAGGTGCAGCAAAAAGTGTAACATGAATAGGAATCTGAAGAATATCAGCAACTTCAATGCCATCTGCATTAGCTTTCAATACCTGTATTTGCAGGTGTAATAAGACGTTTTTCAACACCCTACACAATGTTCCATAGTCTTTTTGCAGCCAATACATGTCGCATCATATAAGCCCACAATTGGTAGTTGCTACCATCTAACTTATCCTCAACAACCAACATACGAAATACATCATTGCTTTCAGCCATGGCCACTGACGAAAATACCCTGATGCAAAAAAATGACTATGTCTGAAAAAGTTGAACAGAACTACCTTGACGAGTTCTGCTAGACCTATAGTAGACTTCGAGATGCTTATACTGACATTCCGAAACCTATATATATATCTTTGGCACAAAAAGACGAAATAGCATGCACAAGCGTTGCGATAGTGAGGCTGGAGGCTGAAACAAGCTCAGATCACGATTTCGGCACCACAAAGCGAAGCCATTTTGATCTCCTAATCACCTTGAGTATGCATATCAAATTTCATGCGATTCTGAAACTGTGACCGAAGGAGTGTCGACGATGCCCTAGATGAAGCGGCGACATGCTCTAATACCAATTGTTGGAGTTAGACGTCTGCGGAAGCATGCGAACAGCACAAGGAAGAAGAAGAAACTTGGAGCACAACACACAATACTGAATGTTTTACCATTAGAATGTATAAAGATAAGTAACTCCTTAGGGCTATAGGTGTATATACAAGCCGGGGAAAAAACCCTCCTAAGGAGGGAAAAAGGGAAAAAGGTACCTCGGTAGTCCTAGAGTGTTCACACACATCACTACCTAAATATATCAACAAGCAACACATGCCAAAACATCTTGAGAAACATTGGCTTCATCATTCTTTGCATTAGATGCATTCTCAGCAATAGACATGCGAGATTCATTCCTTTTTTTATTACGCTTGAAAAGCTTTCTACATTCATCAAGGTATGTCCAACTTTTCGACAATATTTGCATCTCTTTTTCCTTTGCATATCACAATCAAGAGAGGAAGAAGTGGAAGAGGAAGAGTGGGGCTTTGGTTTTGATGAACCCAAAGCTGAATTATACTTGCTTTTTCCCTTTTGTGTAATATCAAGTGCTTGCGTTCCCTCAAGTGAACCACTTCTATTCACCCTTGATTGTTCTTCTTGCAAAAAAAGAGACACAACCTCATCAAAAGTATATATATAAGGTAATCCTTTGTAGAAATGAGTGATGCATATGAAATGATCTCAACAATATTTGCCAATTGCTCTTTCAAATCTTTGTTGTGTGTAACATATACATCCACTAACCTATTTTCAGCCATACATACATCTTGAAATTGCTTTCTTAAGTAAACAACACGTGCTTCATTACTCACATCATACAAAGATGCAACTATATCCAAAACTTGTCTTGAAATAGTGCATGACCAGATGTGTGGAACAATATGCAGCTTAAAGGGTAATCAGCGCATGAGCTTGAGCATCCTTTCCATCCCATCTAAGTTGCCTTTGCATAAGTGAAGAAGGCATAATCACTCTATTTGAAGATCTTGAATCTATGACAAGAGGTTGTGTAGTAAAAGAACTACCGTGTCTTTTCTGGACATTTGACACTATGTTCCATAGTTGCTTTGCAACAAGAACATGCTTCATCCTATAAGACCACATTGGATAGTTGGTCTCATCAAGGTTATCCTCATCTTGAAGCATGCCAAACAAGTCATTCTTGCTTTCCATTGCACCAAAGACCTCAAAATTAGCAAAATATGAACTTCAACAAAGTTGAAATGCAGCTCACAAAGTGTAACTCGGATGGTGAATCCGATTGCACGAATGGCTTCAAAAAAGGGGGTAAAACCTTTGCACACCCGGGTGGAAATGATCTTTGAGTGTTGAATTCATATTTCTATGCTCTGGAACCAAGATGCACCGTCAAAAATGTGCACGGTGACATAAAAAAAGAAAAAAAAAAAGTAGGTTAAGGAGCTAAACTTGCTCTGACACCACTATTGGATGTGAGTGAGTGAGGACGTACGAATAGAAGTATGCACAAGAGCGAAGAAGGAGATTGAAGCACACAGAGATGCAATGGCTTAAAGAACTCTCTGCCGATAGATGATCACTAATATGAGAATGAATGAAGTGAGAGCTATAAATGAATCCCTAAGTACAAAGTACCACCATATATGAATATATCATGTATATGTGGTTACATGTGAAAAAAACCTAGTGAACACTAAAGTAAACAATGTCCGTGTATAGGTAAACGATTCACATCAAAACCACTCAAGGGACACATAAGTGTAATAGAGGAGTTGTTTGTCGACGTGATGGGGAGGAAGAAACGATAAGAGAAGGATTAGGGGAGGTGACTTGTGGAGACTCGGCTGTATATGTCATGATAAGGGACTAAGAGGGGTAGAGTTAGGAGATGATGTATGTGCGCAACAAGAGGTTGATGCCTTCAAACATTTGGGAGCAACATATCCTTGTTCTTCCCGTGATAGGGCATTAAGGGCAGAAGTGGAATCTTTGCACACAATGTGCTTTCATCCTCCTTCGTAAGGCTCATGGGGAGGTGATAGTGTGAGCACGGACTAGTGTCTTCATCAACCTCAATCTCTTCACCCAAAGCATCATGGGTGCAAATAATTTGAATGTTTACGTATGCTTATTTGTTTTCTATTTATATCGCTTCTTTTGCTCTGTGATCGATTGCTGCAGTAGCCTCTGGTATGGATAGTAGAGTGCATGAATGAAACAGTAGAGAGGCTCGCCTACCTTAATGTCAGTAAAGTGGACATTCTTGCACAACAAAAGATGGAACTTGATAAGTGCCATCCCACTTGCAGCCTGTTGATCCACATTCTTTACGGTAAATGTTGCTGTGCATTCTGTGATTGTGTCCCTGCTGCGCTTCCTAGAAAATGAACCTTCTATCCTGGACTTTTGGATACCATCCCTCCCGATACGGTCTGCTTGTAACTCTGGTGCGATCCTCCCATGTGGAAGAGCTAGGAAATTCGAGAT
Source organism: Ceratopteris richardii (assembly GCA_020310875.1). Taxonomy (NCBI): domain Eukaryota; kingdom Viridiplantae; phylum Streptophyta; class Polypodiopsida; order Polypodiales; family Pteridaceae; genus Ceratopteris; species Ceratopteris richardii. Next base: position 143,923,449 of record CM035420.1, on the reverse strand, counting down.
CAAAGTTGGCAACTGATTGCCAAAAGCATTTAAATTGTTACCAATTCGTGGCAGGGCTCTCTATTGGGCATAGAACCTTGGTTTGTAGGAACCCTTGTCCTGATAAGCATACTTGATGGCAACTTGCTGTAAATATAACACTTACACAAATGATTTTTTAGGGGTGAGGAGTTGTTAGGATCTAGTAGCTAGCTGTCCAATTAAAATTCACTGCTAAGTGTTTTAAGATTTTATTCAAGCATATATAACATGACATATAAAAATCTTGATAAATTTTAATACGCAACATTTTTTCAACACTAACCCGTTGCTAATGCATTGCCAATCCTCTTGTGATCCAATTGCTAAATACACTGATTTGTGGTATAGTTGATGTTATAAAGGTAATGGAAACAGTTGACTCTAAGATTTATTATGATTTATTAATGCCTTACTGCAAGGCAATTATATTCTTGATAAATCAACCTTTTATTGAGCATGTGCGTCAATGAATTTAGGAAACTGTTGGTGGGATGCTATTTGGCGTTAATGATCTGTAGTTGTAATCCTAATGTTTTTCTTTTTTTTAATGTCATTGTCATATTTTTCCAACAGAAAAGATTCAAAGAACTACTGGAAATTGGAACCCAAGAATCAGATGGTCCTTCTCCACCGCATGCACTGGAGTACATGCAGCTCAAAGAATCAGCCCAGCGGCTCCAAAAAGAAGTAGAACAATGGAAGAAGAAGGTAGGCATGATGTACTGCAGTATTCATTCTATGCAATCATTCTCAGAGTATGAATTGATATTATTTTCATGGGTTCTGTTTCCCAAAAATTGTTTTATTGCAAACTGTTTGCATATGTAAGTCTTTGTCAGTGAGTGTCAGTTGTTTCCATCCTGCCCTTTTTTTTTTCTGCTTATTCCTTGCATTTGTAGGTGTATCAAATTTTTGTCTAAAAGTTTTCTTTTGGGAGAGGAATGGAAGAAAAGAAGCAGAAAAGATTCTGATTATTGCAGTTCTCTGATTTGTTTAGTGTTCTATATGCGGAGGATTGGTTTCATAACCCATCGGATTGATCTATACAAAATTTTCTCCATGCATCTTTTGTATTTAATTTTCTCCATTCTATAGATTCTGGAAGTATGAGAAAAGTATGTCTTAGAACCTTTAGAAATTTCATACATGCCATGTACTGCAACCAGTCTAAGAACAAGGAGAATATATATTTCCCCCAAATAGCAGGAAAGGATAAAAACTCCCACTTAGAGTCATAGCACTTTGCAATAGTATCAATTCCCTTATTATTAAGGTATCACGCCGCCGCACCCAGAGAATAAGCCAGAGGCAGGCTTGTTAAAAAAGATCAATACGGAGACATTGAAGCAAAAGAGTTCCCTACATACCGCTGTCGCCTGTTCCATTTAAGCAAAGAAGCAGTCTTCTTAAAACTCATAACCTGCATGGTAAATGTAGCTGAAGAAGTTTGTAGGGGGGCATGAGAGAAAAATTTATTCCATGCATCCATTTTCCAGGTGCCCTTGTAGTACACTTCTGCATTGTCCATGATCTTCCAAAAAGCATCAGTCCAAAGAGGCTTAAAATCCGAAGTGATACGCATGATAAAGGCTTCCCGTCTTGCCATCATATGAGATTGAAGATGTAAGATACCTAGACCACCCTTACTTTTAGGTTGACATATAAAGTCCCATGATGAAAGAACTAGAGCTCGATTGTGCACCTTATTCCACAAGAAATTTTTGATCAAACACTCGAAGACATACAAGTGACATTTCTTCCAGTCCAACAGTAACATGTAGTACATGATATATGGCTGTAAAAAAGATTGTACTATCCCTATCCTGATATGAAGTGGCCAATGAGCAACATGCCACAGATTGAATTTACTTTTAATTCTGCATAGTACCCACTGTATTTGGTCCTTAATCGAAACATTCATACCTAGCGGATATCCCAGATGACGGAAAATGACACCACATTCAATTTTACGCCCCTTCCAAAACGGAAAGTGAAAGTGCCGCGCAGAGATATTGATAAGAGCCGACTTCCCAATTTATGTTTAGCGCCGATGCTTTCGAAAAAGGAGCCAATGAATGAAGTATATGTTGAATATTCTCTTCACAAGCCTTTGCGAATATAAAAGTATCATTTACAAATCCCACTGCTATATGCTGATTTTCATGTAATGAAACCCCATGAATAAATCCTGATTCCATTCTAGCTTGTAAGAGATAAAACATTGGTGTAGAGGCCATTGCATAAAAAAAGAGGACTGAGAGAGAACCTTGACGCATAGACCGCTGAACCGGAAAGGGTGCAGAAAGCCTTCCATTAATTTCTACTTGAGAAACGCTACCCTGAGAAAGCAAATATATAAGACGACAGAATTTAAGGCCGAATCCCAGTTTCTTAAGCGTCACAACAATAAAATCCCATCGTACTGGATCAAACTCTTTTTCAAAATCAATTTGCATGCCAACCACTTCCTGGCCAGATGTCGAAGAGTGCTCCATCAAAATTTGAGTAAAGAGGATATTATCATAAATCGATCTCTTGTGAACAAATCCAATCTGGGAGGAGTGTACTAGTCTATGAATAAATGGCTTAAGCCTAAGAGCAAAAACTTTAGCAGAAATCTTGTAGATAATACTCATCATTGAGATAGGTCTCCAATCACCAATCCGTTTAGGTAATTCCACCTTTGGGATAAGTTTAATTTTCCCTTGTTTAAGCGAATAAGGCATCTTTTGATCCCTCCAAATTTCATTGCATACACCAAGGAGGAGCACCCTAAGAGAGGGCCAAAAAGTGAGAACAAATTCTTTAGAAAGTCCATCCAACCGAGGAGCCTTTCCATTCTTAAGAGAGCTAAGAGCCATAAAAATTTCTTCTTCTGTTATGGAAGCCTCACATGCAGCAGCCCGACCGTGAATCCAAGCATTGAGGAGTATGGGAAAGAGCTTCATGAAGCGCCGGAAACCAAGAATCATCCGAAGAGTAAGAAGCATCAAATAAGTTTCTAAAATGATCCAAACAGGCATCAGCTATAGAGTTTCCCTCACGCAACTCTTTGTCCTCAATTTCTAGCAATGAAATATTATTTGCAACTCGCTTAGCTCGCAAGAAATCAAAGAAACATCTAGAGGTAGCATGCAAATCGTTTACGTCTATGGATCTAGCTCGAACTTTGGCAGAGTGAATAGCATTGTTTTCTGCATAGTGTAAGCATCTGTAAGCATCACACAGATGCGAGTACTCCCTCTAAAAGAGAAAATGCCCCATATCCACCTTTTCAGTTAAAGAAAGAATAACATATTCAGCTTCGGCTTTAGCTGTTTTGATGACCTTAGAAAAGTGTTTCCCACACTCTCGAATTACATCCTGCATACCCACTACCAGAGCTTCCCATTTCAAAGAAGCAGAGAGCTTTAAGGCAAGTACTTGTTGCATAAGACTCTCAACCTTAGCTTTAAACACTTACGTTTGAATCCATGCATGGTTAATTCTCAATGGAATCCTTTGAAGTCTGTCAGGAATACTGGATGCCCAATTTGAATCAACAAGATGCAACAAAAGAGGACTGTGATCAGAAAGCAACATGGTGGCATCAATCCACATTTTGGAAGTAGGAGAAAGGGTAGAAATATGAGAGTAGTAGCATCTGTCCAGCCTACTCATACCCTTCTTATGCGATCTAGAGTGAAAGGTGTATAAATCCCCATAAATCTTTACAACTTAAGGAGTCCAAAATTTCATTCCACAACCACTTTTCCTATGATGAGATTAGAGAGGGAGAAGTTGTACAGTCTGTATCCATCTTAACCATGTTGAAGTCACCAAACATTACGATACGCGCATTCTCCCACAATTGAAGCTGTTTAGAAGAGCAAACCGCTTACAGAATGTTTTCCAAGGTTTTAACCCTCTCCGACGGAGAATTCGGTGCATACACATTAATGCAGATATAGGATATTTCATGCATCAGAATATGAATGATTAAGAATCTTCTCTGGGGGTCATCAAATAACACTTGATGTGGTATATCCCTTCTGATAATGAAGTGACAGCCTGAATAGCCATTTTTAATACCATTATAACACAACTGAAAATCTCTAGTATGTAAATGCATTCCCCTCATGATCATGCTTTTTATGTCCTTGAATCGCCACAACATCCAGCTCGTGTCTTATAATCCATCTCCAAAGCCTTGTCCGTTTCCCGCATTGTCCTAAGCCTTGAATATTCCAAGTCGCTAGCTTCATGTCGTTGTCAAGATATTATGGGAAGAATCCATGTGGGCCAATGCCGGAGCTAAATCCTGAAAGACAATATCCATATTCTCATAATATTCTGCCATGTGGTCGTCCGAAGTAGGTGCAAAATTAGCCTCATCAGTAGGTGATACTGAGTAACTAGATTGAAATTTACTGCGCTTTCCCCGAAGTAAAGCCTTTTTATAAGAAACCGAGGTAAACCCATCATTGTCCACCATTCTTTTTCCTGCTTCCTCTCCATTCTTCCTAGGAGGATCCTTTGACGCACCCTCCCCCTCTCTTCTCTTATACACATTGAGTTTTACTAGGGTAATCGGAGCTTCAGAATGCGAGTGTTTTTCCACTGCTATTTCCTTACTTTATTGGCAATACCTTGAGGAGGTGAAGATCTAACAACCTCGCTGTTTCGGGAATTCAAAGTAGTAGATAAATTCCTTGGTCTTCCAAAAACTTGTTCCTCGGGCATAAGTATTTTACTGCCCCGACAGACCAGGATAAGATTCACTCCTTCACTTTTTAAAGTGGGGCAATTTTTCGAGTAATGCCCCAAGTTGCCGCAATGAAAACAAGATCCTTCCATGCTTCCCCATTTAAGATAAATAAAAATCCTCCCCACATTCGGCACATTAATACCAAGTGTTTTTGGAAACGGCCTCGAAGTGTTCCACATAACACAGATTCTGTTCTTGTTAGGTGCAGAAATAGAAGGTGTATACAATAATTTCCCGAGGACCTTGGCCACATGGCTATTATTATTCCATAAGAAGGAAGGAAGATCTATCAATTCCACCCAAACAGGAAGGAAGACACTTATACAGAGCTTTTTCAAGTTTCCAACGTGCATTACATTGAAGAGTAATATCATCGGAAGGAAGAAGCGAAGGATAGAAGGTATTCGCTTTGCCAATCCACCATCTAGTATGCTTCGCCAATAGCCAATCTCGCCATGGATCAGAGAAATCAATGGAGAGAGGAACTTGAAATTCTTGCAGAAAAAGGGCAATTTGAATCCACTTGGATCGATAGGCCGATCCCACTGTATAAGTTCTGCGAATAGCTGGAAAAGATAAAATTTCCCACTTGGAATCATAACATTTTGCAGTAGAATCAATCCCCTTGTTATTGAAGTACCGTGCAGTTGCCCCCAAAGAGAATGCCAAAGGTGGAGTTGTTAAGAACGACCAATAGGGAAACAACGAAGCAAAAGAGTTTCCAAGGTAACGTTGCAGTCCAGTCCATTTCAACGTAGATCCAAGTTGCTTGAAGCTTTGGAGCAAAATATTCAAGGTGTGTGAGGAAGCACGTACTGGAGCATGAGAAAAGAACTTATTCCATACATCCAATTTCCAGTTTCCCTTATAATATACCACTGCATTCTCCATAAGTTGCCAGAAAATTTTAGTCCACAGAGGCTTAAAAGAGGAAGTAATACGCGTAATAAAAGCAGTTCGTCGCGCCATTATGTGTGCATGAAAAATTAGGATTCCAAGGCCGTCCCTAGGCTTGGGCTGACAAACATACCTCTAGGCTGAGAGCACCTATGCACGATTATGCTTTTTATTCCACAATCTTTTATCAAACGATCAAAACCTTGAAGATGACACTTTTTCCAATCTAACAATAGCGGGTAATACATGAGATAAGGTTGCATAAAAGCTTGGACTATTCTTATTCTAATATGTAAAAGCCATTGCGAAGCTTGCCAAAACTTCATTTTAGCTCTGACTTTACAGAGTACCCAACGTATTTTATCCTTGATGGGAACATTTATACCCAATGGATACCCAAGATGCCGAAAAACAATACCTTTATCAACTTGTTGATAAGAATCGATTTCCCCATATTAATGCAAAGAGAAGAAGCCTCTGAAAAGGGTTCCAAACAAGCAAGAATATTATGAACATTCTCTACTTCTGCTTTTGCAAAAATGAAAGTGTCATCTGCGAATCCAACTACAACATGAGAATTCCCAAACATTGAAATGCCATGAATAAGATTCGAGTTCAATTTAGCTTCCAACAAATAAAACATTGGTGTGGAAGCTAATGCATAAAGAAGAGGACTCAAAGGATATCCATGACGCACAGAGCGCTCAATGACGAAGGGCGCAGAAAGCCTTCCATTGATCTCCACATGCGAGACACTGTCTTGCCCCAAGATGTAAATCAAACGACAAAACTTAAGGCCAAAACCCAACTTCCTAAGCACCACCGCAATGGAATCCCAGCGGATACGGTCGAAAGCCTTCTCAAAATCAATCTGCATACCAACCACTTCTTGATTCGAGAAAGAAGCATGCTCCATCATCATTTGAGTAAAGAGAATATTATCATAGATCGATCTTTTATGAACGAACCCAATCTACGAGGGATGAAAGACAGTATGGATGATCAAAGCTGAATATCCAAATTGGAACTTACTTCGTTTACCCCGAAGCAAAGCTTTTTTATAAGAAACCGGAGTAAACTCATCATCGTCAACAAGTCTCTTACTTGCATCTTCTCCTCTCTTCCTAGAGTCATCTTTACTTGCACCCACTCCCTCTCTTCTCTTGTAAACATTGAGCTTCATTGGGGTGATAGGGGCTGCATGATGCATCTCTCCATCACCACTTCTTTTCCTTTACTGGCAGCATGTTGAGCTGCCACAGGTCTAGAAGCATGTACATTAGGAGTCGCAGGAAGATTTCTTTGCTTTCCAAAAACTTGTTCCTCAAGAACCAAGATTTTGCTTCCAGGACAAGTGGGGATGAAATTAACTCCTTCTGACTTAAGAGTAGGGCAATTTTTGGAATAGTACCCTAAATTGCCACAATGAAAACATGAGCCAGCCATATTTCCCCATTTTAGATAAATTACAATTCTACCAACATTAGGAACATTGATACCAAGAGTTTTGGGAAAGGGTTTGAAAGTATTCCAGAGAACACAAACCCTATTCTTGTTTGGTGCTGAAATGGACGGAGTATATAACAATTTACCCAATACTTTGGCCACATGCCCAATAGTATTCCACATAAAAGATGGTAGATCCACCAATTCCACCCATACAGGACCTTTGTACAAGAGTTCTTCCTTCATTGCCTTCACCGGCTTCCAAGGAAAGACATGCGCCATTAGACCACATAGGAAAACTGTCTGTTGTGCCAGAAATTGGGACTTGACATCATTGTCATTGAAGATCACCTCAAATAAACCATGCCCCGAGTAGAAAACTTTATCCACCACATCCTTGCCTACATTGGAATTGATAGCATAAACCACATCCACTGCCAGTGGGATACGAGCCGTGAAAAATAATAACAGACCCTTCTCATGGAATATAAGAGCTGACTCTCAAATCAAAGAGGGATCAACATCGACTCATAAATCACCCTGAACATTGTCATCCAATGTTAAGGTGTCCTCCATCATAAGTTTTAACTTACCAATATCCAATTCATTATGTAAAGGGGTTTGAGGGACTTGATCACGATCTTGTGAAAGAGTGGAGGATGAAGCCATCCTGACAATGTCCCAAATAACACCTGCTCTCTGAAAACCCTGCTCCAAAAATCCTCCTGAACCCAGAAACCTCAACCGAAAACCCATAACCCAGATCTTATGTCTGCTGAAAAAGAGTCGAACCCCAGCAAACCCGTGCACTCAGTCTTCTCCTGAAGCGAAAACGATCTCTCTGCTGCCCTAGAGCTTATAAAAATCTAACGACCTAAAGCTGACGACCCTAATCGACTTCCCTGCAGACCTGCGAACCCTAACAGTATCCTGACGCAAACCCTAAACTATAAAGACACAGGCGGCCAAGACAACGCGAACGCAGCTGATGGAAACCCTAAATGCAGGAATTCGAAACCCTAACAGTCGACGGGCAGAAGCGAAGCAGCCATCCGTATCGCATCATCGTATCATTCATATATATATATATATATATATATATATATATATATATATATATATATATATATATATATATATATATATATATATATATATATATATATATATATATATATATATATATATATATATATATATATATATAGATACATACATGTGTGTGTGTTGTGTGTGTGTGTGTGTGTGTGTCGGTTTTTGCAGGACACACCCATCTTTTATTGTGGTTTCGGATAGTAGATATTGTTAAATTTCCTGCTCATATTTTTCATGGACTGCTCTGAATTGCGGTATGGTAGATAACACTGTATGGAGGATTCATTATTCTTTTCATGATGGAACATATGACATTCTATCATCATGCTTTGTTACGCAAAATGGTGTTACCACCTTTACAGATGTCATCCTAGATTATGTTTTTCAAGTTTCTATGGTGGACTGCAGAATCAGACGAAGGCTAACAATAGCATCTCACGAGCACTATTTCAGTATACACCTGCTGATGTGCCATTTGAATTTGCACATGTTATTCCTGACACATATCATGCATTTTCATGTTCATATTATGTTCATGCTTCAAAGTAGCAAGGACTTGCTTTGTTTCAGGTAGAGATTGCTGAACTCACTGCAAGCCAACTAGAGCGTCAATTGAAGTGCAGAGCTTCTGAAAACAAGGAGAAAAGTGAGCAAGGATAGACAAGGATTATGATTTTTAAGGGTCATGCAGGCTAGATTTGAAGAGGAAGAAAACTGCCACTGAAGAATTCTCAGAGATATTTTGAACTGATTTGACTGTGGTTGCTACATCTTTTGCAAAGGTATTAGCTAAAAGGCTCAGAAGAATCACTAGGACGATGTCTGAATAGAAGGAATAGGCATTCCTGGAATAATTATAGTCAGAGAATGCCTTCTCATATGTTGATCGCAGACACATGCACAAACAGTATTGCAAATTCAGTGTGCGAGGCTCATACACGAAACAATGCAGATATTGTGCGCAAGCGAAATGTACACGTTGCACATATAATGCACGTCCAGAATGTTAAGGTCGAACGACTCATATGCAAGACTCATATGCAATATGTATAATGGATAATGCTTATTGCCACAGGACATGTGAAAAGGGGTTGCTTATGTGATCCACAGAAAAAATCAAATGCATAAAGTAAATGCACACTACATATTATGCAATAAAATAATCCATGAAACATGTGCACAATGCCTTCAACGTATGCACAATGCATGATGTGAAGACATTGCAAAATACCTTGCATAAAGAGACAAAAACACAACGCGTATGCATATACCTACCGCTGCATGCATATGATATGTACACGGTAGTGCCATAAACAATGTATTATCTCACATCCTTCATGCTTACAATGCAAAATCTACATTTCATACAGCATAATGTAGAATGCCTCGAATCAAGATACATCGTATGCAAGCCATATGCACTATGATATGTGCAAATATATGACGTTTTGTGTGCAAAAATGAGTTCTATTGCCATGTATTCTATGAGCATTGTAATCGTAGTATCAGTTTGAAGAGAGTAGACTTCAATCTAGTCACAGTAGGTGAGAGCAAACATATCAGATGAATAAGTTATTTGGCAAAGTTATCTCACCAAGCTTTTAACTTCAAAAACATGCGATCAATGAAGGTTGGTGGAGTCCATAGATGATTGATGGTGGATGATGGACAATGATTGATAGACGATGAAACCTAAAGTAAATAGCACAAAGAAGGCGATGATTGATATATAATTGATCACAAAAATGACCATATCTCCCTCGTTACTCAATCAAATGATGTGTATGATAGTTCAATCCAAAGATAACAGGAAGGTATATGAGTGTTAATGCAAACAACAATGCAACACATGGCCATACACATAGTGGTTTGAAAATTCTTGATTGAAGTGCAATCACAAGAAAAAGTTGCAAGATAGAGCTCAAAAACACATGAACTGATGAAAAAAAATTGTATAATGATAGATAACACATGGGAAGCAAAACACAAGTGTCACAAGCAAACAAGAAAGAATCTCACTAAAAAAAGGGTTGCAATCATGTGTATGAATCTCACAAGAAGAAGAAGCCCACTATATATTAGCAAAAAGTTTTTACAAGTGAGGGGATGGGCCATATTATAGAACTTCACTCATGTACTACTTTACATTTCCTTTGGAATTTCAAAAGTGCATAAGATTTAAATGTTTCTAGTTGCTTCTTCTCTTCCAAGGTTTTCTTCAGGACATATTTGTCTTTAATATAAAGAATATATACAATTGCTTTTGCAAAACTGATAGCTTTAACTTATAAGATTGCAAAAAATCCAATTTATTTTTGTGGTGCCACTTCAATGCATGAGGCTCCTTACACTCTCCCCTCGTAAAGCTTGTTTTCTTTAAAAAGATTCTTCATAGTCCATCGGGGTATGTTGTCGTATGAGATGTTCTATGCAGTTGTGTTTGATTTTAAAGACTCAAAGCCTCTCCATATTATCTAGGATCTTAAGTGCTCTTGCCACTTCTTGAATCCTTTGTTCCCAATCTATCTATCTATTTATATATCTATCTATCTATCTATCTATCTATCTATCTATCTATCTATCTATCTATAGAAGATGGTTGTGTGTTTCTCAAAAAAACATTTCTCAAATGCCTCTTCGATTATTTGCATATATTGGGAAGATGAGCATGATCATAAATTATAAACAAATAAACATTCTAAGGTTAGAACTTGATTTGAGATCAAAGAAAATCACTCAAGATTGGTATAGAAGATGTTGATATATTTAGGTAGTGATGTGTGTGAACACACTAGGACCGCAGGGGCACTCTTTTTCCTCTTTAGGAGGTTTTCCCCCCTAGTTTGTATATACGCTTATTGCCCCAACGAGTTACTTATCTTTGTACATTCTAGTGGTAATACATTCAGTATCATGTGTTGTGCTCCAAGATTCTTCTTCTTCCTTGTGTTGTTCGCGTGCTTTCGCAAACATCTAACTCCAACAATTGGTATCAGAGCAAGTCGTTGCTTCATCTAGGGCATCATCGACACGTCTCCGGTTATAGTCTCATAATCACACAAAATTTGGTGTCCATACTTAGGGTGATTAGGAGATCAAAACATCTTCGCTCTATGGTGCCAAAATCGCGATATGAGCTCGTTTCGGCCTCCAAACACACTATCATCGTGCCTGTGTAGGCTTTTTTGTCTTTTTGTGTCAAAGATATATATAGATTTAGGTTCGCCAGTATAAGCAAGTTTGCTACAGGTTTAGAAAAACGTGACAAGGTAGTTCTGTTTAACATTTTGAAATATAGTGAATTTTCTACGTTAGGGTATTTTAGTCAATGGCCATGGCTGAAAGCACTGATGTATTTTGTATGTTGGTTATTGAGGATAAGTTGGATGGTACAAATTATCCATTGTGGCATTATATGATGCGACATGTATTGGTCGCAAAAGGACTGTGGAATATTGTGTAGGGTGTTGTAAAACGTCCAATTACACCTGCAAATACAGGTACTAATGCTAATGCAAATGGCATGGAAGATGGTGATATTCTGTAGATTTGTATTAGTAGTGTAGTTCCTATTGCACCTACTGTAGAAAAATTTGTTGGGATGGCAGAGATGCTCAGGCACATGCATTGATAGCCTTTTTTGTCAAACTGTAGATCAATTTCTTGATCTATATGCTCGATGTGGTGTGTCCTCTTAAGTGCAATATGCAATGTGGGTTGCAATTTGAAGACTCAATGGGGAAGAAAAATAGCATATACAATGACACAATGAAATAAGAGAAAGAAGCTGAAATTAGGAGTACAAACAACTCAAAAGAGGATTAGGAGACATAAGCATACACTTGCATCCTCAATCCTGGACTTCCATTCTAAACATATATGCTCAAGACTCTAGTCTTCCAACTAGCTGCCCAAGAGAAGATTGGTTAATCACTGCTTGCCCACTACTCACTCAGAGTGCCAAGCTAGCTGATTCCAATTCTACCGAGTGGAGAACTAGTGGTAAGCTAAGAGCTCTACACACACAAAGAGAAGGCAAAGCTTCAGCTCTGCATTCCTTCCTCAAGTCTCTCTAGGCTTCTCTGAGCTTCTCCCCCCCTTTGGCTGAAGGAGAGGTCTACTTATGTAGTTTTCCTGGAAGTGAAGGATAGCAAAAGGGGACAAAATTAGTTTCTTTTTTGGCAAGCTCTCTGATAGTTTTAGTACTCTGGAAGCTTCCTTGGTCCACTTTTCTTGCACCGTCACTACCTTCCAAATCCTGGTATTCGGCGCCGTCCACCTTCCATGAGTTCTCCGCATGCAAGTGGCTGAAAATTTAGAATATATGGAGATCTGGAAAATTTAGTCGCTTTTTTCAAGCGAAAAAGTAGACTAAATCAAAAGTACACCCTTTTCTTAAAAATTAGAGTACTTTTGAAGTAAGTAGACTAGCTTCATAAAATTGGTGAACTTTTGAGTAAGTCGACTAACTTGTAAAATTTGACTAAAAAAATTGACTAATTGGTCAACTTAGGAAAATTAGACAACTTAGAGATTTGGTGAACTGGGAGAATTAGACGACTTATGAAAATAGGTGAAATGGGGAATTATGCAACTTGGGAAAATAGGTGAAATGGGAATTTAGAAAACTTGGGAAAATAGGTGAAATGGGAATTTAGACAACTTGGGAAAATGGTGAAATGGGAAAATAAGCAACTTAGGAAAATAGGTGAAATGAGAAATTATACAACTTGGGAAAATAGGTGAAATGGGAAATAGGCGACTTGGGAAAAAAGATGAAATGGGAATTAAGGAACTTGGGAAAATAGGTGAAATGGGAAATTTGACCTTCTTCATGAGCTGGATCCCCCTTATACCATTTTCTTTCTCTTCGCTTCTTCTCCTTCTCCTTTTGTTCGAAATCGAGGTAACTTGCCTTGTGCTTGGCTTCTGCATCTTGAAAAGCAAAACAAAAAAAATACATATTTTGAGGGTGTATCAAAATACCTTGCTACAGGTTGCCCACCACTTAGACATTCTCCGTCATCGGAGAAAAATAATACTCTTTTTTCATCCCTTTTTTTTTCCTTCTCATTCTCTCTTTTTTTTTTCATCTTCTTCGTCTTCTTCTCTTCCTCTTTTTTTTTTTTGAAATTATGTAATTGAGAGCTAATATGGAAAAAGAAAGGAAACATATACAAGTAAAATGCAATACATGCTTCTTACAAAAGGAAGTAACTAGATAAAAAGATGGCGGATATAAAGTAAAAAGACATCTAATGCTATCCACTGCCATTCCTAACTAAGGTGCGCTTTTGTGTTACCATAAAGAGATTTTTTTGCCTTGTCGTGGATGTCTTTATAGAACGTTGCTTCCTTTCGTAACTTCTCGTTCTCCTCTTTGAGTTCCTGGTTGTTTTGCTCTAGTTGCCTGTTGCGGTCTTCTAAGTCTGCGATCCATTTGTGAAGCTGAAGTACTTGTTGGTTTGCCTCCCCCACAAATGAGGAGATCCCTTTGTGATAGTGGAGTAATGAGAGAGATTCTAACGTGTTTCTTGCATGAAGATTTGCTATATGGATGTTTTCTAATGCAGAGAGTGCATAAGTAGAAGAACAAGGTGCGAGTGGAGGTCTGCTAGAATGTATGGGTTGGGTGGAGATGGAGTGCATATGTGAACTTGAAGGGGTAACTAAGATGTTGGGAGCATGTGAACTTGGTGATGGCATAGGAGGAGGTATGGGACGTATGGGGATAGGTGGGACATGGATAGGAGTATGACGAGGTTGAATCGAAGGTGACATACGTGGTGAAGGAATTTGGATAGGAAATGATGCATGTGGAGTGGAAATAAGAGGAGATGGTGGTGGTGTGGGTGGATTATATGAAGCACTATGGTGAGTGTGAACATGAGGATTGGGAGCCTTCTTCCGCGCATATGTACGTGAAGAGGAAGGGGGATGAGTACCTTTGCTGCAGCATAACCTTGATCACCAATTGGAAGGGCTCGGATGTCTTCTAATGCATCACCTTTTACTCGTGCTCGTTTTACCGGGAGCTTTTTTCTTACAGGAGTGGATGTATTGCACTTCATGGAAGATGGTTGACCCACATTCTTTGGTATTTCCGTAAGCCTCGATGGTAAATTCTTTAGCCACAATAGTATTATAGAAGAGTAGACATGAAATTTCTTTGCATCTTGTTATACCTGTACTGCATGCGTTTTCCTTTTTTCCATGATGGATGCCCATATTAGATGATGAAAGGGATATGGACGCACCCAGGCAAGACATAAAAGTGTGTCACAAGCAGCCATATTGTTGAACGGGAACTTGGATTCAACCCTTCTTAAGAGGAGTATTTAGGATAAAATACTGGCATGCACATAAGATGTGATAGTACCTTTCTGAGAGGTCGTTGGTGGTGAACAACTTCACACGTTCCTCGCATACCTTGCCTGCGTCGACTCCTGAGTATGATCTTCCTGGCATGAGTCGTTCTGACTCTTTCATCCCCACAACCTTGTTTACATTTTCTTGGTAAGAGTTCTTGCTGTAAAGTGGGGAAAGGAATCGAAGAAGTCAATCACCTTTTCTGTTGCAATATTTTTGGTGAGTGGTACCTTGGCAATCTCCGTGAGGTGCATAGTATGCAACTCATCTGTTGTGAAGATCTTTTCCAAAGATGCTAGTGGAAGAGCATCGTGGGCGATCAATGTGAGTGAACCTTCTCCTTCACTTGATGACTAGGCTGAACCGGAATCTTGCTGATATGGTTGATCATTGGAGTCATTGCTGCCCATTGAGTTCCTTGAAGATGATCATTGTGACATGATACTTTGTGATTGGCTGCTCTTTTCTTTTTGGTAAATGCTCACCTTGCAAGTTTCTAGATTTTTACTTGCATAAGAAGTAGAACAACAAACACCAAGGAACCTTGCTACTGTGCAAGGTCAATTTTCAGCAGGCAAGATTCATTTGCTGCATCTGAACGAGATCCAAGAACTCTTAAAGCTGGAAGCTGGATCAGTAGCGTGGGATTAGCAGCAAGTGAGCAGGAGCAAGAGACTAAGAGATCAGCATAAGAGTGAGCCGACTGGAGATGGATGATCAGCAGATGAGTGAGTCGGATGATCAGCAGACGAGTGAGCCGGATGATCAGCAGACGAGTGAGCCGACTGGAGATGGATGGATGAGCAGCAGCACGGATCGCAATGGGAAAAAAATCGACTGATTGCAAGTAAACTTTAACTTTGGGAAAAAATCGACTTATTGCAAGTAGACTATCTGGGAAAAATCAACTTATGCGATGACCACAAAAATCGCCCTATGACCCTTTAAAAAAATCGACTTTGACACTTTGGATAATAATAAATCGACTTTTATCAAGAAATCGTCTTTTCGATGACCAGAATTCGACCTAAACTTTAAAAAAATCGACCTTTTATTACATGACAAAAAAAAGTGACTTAAAAACTTCAAGAAATCATCTTTTTGATGACCAGAAATCGAGCTAAAAAAAATTTGACCTTCTCTTTAAAAAAAAATCGACTTTTTCACTAAAATCGACTTTTCATGGAAAAATCGACCTATCCAAAAAACAATCGACTTTTTTTTTCATTTTTGGAAAAAAATCGATCTTTTTTATGACTTGGAAAAAAATTGACCTTGACCAAAATCACTCAATCGACTTATTTTAGGAAATGAATAATTAACCTACCACCAAAAAATGAATGACCTCTCCAAATTGACTTATTAGCCAAAGAAAACTTATGCACTATCTTAAAAAAATCGTCTCATTTGTGATTGAGAGGGATGGATTGGATGGGATTTATTGATGCGGACTAGAGTAAGTGTAATAGAGCAATTGGATGGGATTTATTGATGCGGACTAGAGTAAGTCTAATAGAGCATAAGGAGAGGACATGGTATGTACAGAGTTCCTATAGTAGTGATTCATATCTCATTTTGGTTCTTGGTAGGGTTTGAGATGTGAACGGTTCACCAAAGGAATTTGGGTCCCTTCAAGAGTAGAGAGACGTACCACACTTTGGGGAAGGATCTCTGTTACATTGTAAGGACCTGTCCATCCGGTGGATAACTTCTTTTCTTTCTTGTTGTACAAGCTTGGTT
This sequence comes from Ceratopteris richardii, assembly GCA_020310875.1. NCBI lineage: Eukaryota > Viridiplantae > Streptophyta > Polypodiopsida > Polypodiales > Pteridaceae > Ceratopteris > Ceratopteris richardii. Next base: position 143,907,134 of record CM035420.1, on the reverse strand, counting down.
GATATAGCAGGACCAACAATCCTTCTTTGATCTCTGTCTTCCACAGATTCTTGTCGTGCCATGCTTTCCGCTTCATCTGCTCTTTCTCGAGAGTTGAATCTGCTATTGTTCTCTTTTCCTCCAGTTGATGTAATATGTTCATATTGATGTTACTCATCACTTGCAAATTACCAATCCTTGGATGTCCCACTCTGCTTGATCCTCTCAGAAATTCTAATGGAGCTATTGCTTCAAAACCATATACTAACTGGAAGGGAGTATGTTTCGTGGTTACCTTGAATGTCGTCCTGTATGCCCATACCACACCTAGGTAGGTAGTGCCCCATGTCAAGGGATGGAGATAGCACATTTTCCTCAAGAGCGAGATGAGTACCTTGTTATTTTCGTGCTTTCCGCTTGACCATTGGCTCGCGGGTAATATGCACATGATTTTTTGTGGAAAATTTTGTACTTCATAAATATTTCAGTTAGGGTTTTGTTGATAAAATGGGATCCTTGGTCACTTGTAACTTCAATTGGACAACCATACCTGCAGAAAATCTTTTCATACAAGAAAGAGGCTACCGTATGAGAAGTGCAATCTTTTGTCGCAAAACTTTTGCCCATTTGGTGGCGTAATCAGTGGCTACCAACAAGTACTTCACATTCAAGGGAGAAGTGATGGGATAGATTGGCCCCACAAAATCTAATCCCCATTTTTCAAATGGTCTCCATGATAAAGAAATTTGCAAGGGTTGGTTGTTGAGCTTACTTGGTTTTGGTGCACAACGTTGGCAAGTGTCGCATGTCTTTCCATATTCTGTTGCATCTCGGAAAAGATAAGGCCACCATAATCCTCCATGTAAAATTCGATGTGCTATTATGTGACCTAGATAATGGCATGCAGCTATTCCTCCATGGGCTTCTTATAGTATTTGTTGTACTTCATGTGGTAGGACGCATCTCCTATAGACCCCATCATATCCTACTCGGAAAAGAGTATTTTGAACAATTGAAAAATTCTTACTTTTTAGGAGCAATCTTCTTCATTGGAGCGGTGTGAGGTTGGGTGGGCAGGTTCCCGTGGTTAACAAATGATGAACGTCCTGGTACCAAGTAGGGTAAGTGCTTACTTGAAATAAAGATTGATCTGGGAGGTTGTCTTCTATGCCCGTAACTGGTTTTGGATGTCCTTTAATCCTTGAAAGGTGATCTGCCATCACATGGTGCTTCCCAGGTCGTTGAACTAGTTCGAAGTTGAATTCTCGGAATAAGAGTAGCCACCTCCACACTCTTCCACAGATGTTCGGCTTGTTTAGCAAATATTTGATTGCTGATGGTCGGTGATGACTGTGAAGTGAATTCCCAACAAATAATGACAAAACTTCTTGAGGGCGAAAACGATAGCGAGTGCTTCCCTTTTAGTAGTACTATAGTTGCACTCTCCTTTGGTTAGGATTCTGCTAGCATAGTAAATAGGTTGGTCAAGTTTATGTTCTTTGCTAGGTTGCGTGAGTATGGCTCCTACCGCTATAGAACTTGCATCCACATGAACATGGAAGGTAGCATTCCAATCTGGTGCTACTAAAATAGGTGCACTGATAAGTTTGGTTTTTATAAGGGTGAATGCATTGTCTTCTACTTCAGTCCACAGAAAGGGTACCATTTTTCTAATGAGCCTAGAGAGGGGCTTGGTTATCTCAACATACATTTTTATGAACTTGCGATGATAGCCGGTATGTCCTAAGAAACTTTGGGTTTCTTTTGCATTAATTGGTTTGGGCATATGAAGTATTGCTTTGATTTTGTCAGGATCGGGAGCCATACCTTTTGCTGAGACTATGTGACCCAAGAGGGTCCCTTCGGTCACCAAAAAGTGACATTTATTTGGATTGAGTTTCAATTTGGGTTCTCTGCAAGCACTAAAAACCTATTCCAATTGCCAAAGATGATGAGTGAAGTTTTCTATTGGAGTAGAACATCCAGTGCCTGAAAAGGTGGAGAAGTCGTCCATAAGATTCTCAGGAATTTTGGCAACAATGATCGGAAGATTGAGTAAACCACTCGATTGAAAGAGGCGGGAGCATTGCATAATCCAAAAGCCATCTTAGTATATACATACGTACCCCATGGAGTTACAAATGCAATTTTAGCTTGGTCCTTTGGATGTATGAACAGTTGGTTGTATCCGCTAAATCCATCCATGAAACTGTATAAAGCATGACCAGCCACATCTTCCAGAACTTGTTCTGAAAATGGGGTTGGAAACCCATCGTGAATTGTAACCTTGTTGAGAGCCCGAAAATCGACACAAACACGAATCTTGTTGGATTGCTTCTTTTGGACTATTACCATCGATGATAACCATGTAGAATGCTCCACTGGGACAATGATCCTCGCATCCTTTAGCTTTTCTATTTCTTTTTTACCGCTTCTGCATACTTAAGTCAATAAATCCTTCCTCTTACTAGCTTAGCATCATGAATCAATGGAATAGAATGCTCTCCAAGATGAACAGGAATTCCTTCTAAGTCATGGTAACTCCATGCAAACACATCCTTAAAGTTTTGCATGAAAGTGGTTACCTGATGGAGCAAGGACGGATGATCCCAAAGCCATGTTGCTAGTAATATTGGTTGTGAATGTTCCTCATTTCCAAGATTGACTTTCCTTACAGGTTCAGATGACATGGCTGATTGTTCGTTTTGATCTTCAAAAATGCCTTGTGGATAGGCTGACGATTCCTCTATGTTGATTTTTGATTCCTTTTCTTGCATCCATGAAGGTGAAAGCTCTTTCATCCACGGTATGTCGGATGGTATCGGTAAGTCATCTATTGCAGCTCTTTTCTCCTTTCCTTGGGTCAAATCCTTCGAGACTCCTTTGTTTCCTCTCCTCAAGTCCATGACGGGTTCTCCAAGCCTAAGAGTTTCTACCTGTTCAGAGTCTCCTTCACAAATAGATATGCCATAACATGGAAAGGCTTCCATCCATTCCAAAAGATCTTGGTCATCATTTATTTCAATTTCATTACATGCTTCCGTGATAGGAATGTGTTGTTCTTCGAGAATAGTGAAAGAATGAGCATTACCTCCATGAGATCCTTTTGGATCTAAGTGTACTTGTTTCTATACTTTCCCTGGCAGGTTAACTAAAACACTATCATTTCCCCAATCATGCATGGCTTGGATGTGCCTTAGCCATGGCCTCCCTATGAGTAAAGGAAAGCCTCCTTTGACTTGCGGTAAATTTAACACCACAAAATCTAGAAAGAATGTCAGCCCGTTCATCTCTACCGGTACCTTCTCTACAATTCCAAGAGGTTTGACTCGACTCTGGTCAGCCAAGGTTATTGTGAACTTTGCTTCACCTGAAAGTTGGAGTCCAAGTGATTTGAGGGTAAAATCTGGCATGAGATTTATGCCTGAACCTCCATCAATTATTACTCCATTTATAGTTATTCCATATATAGTGACTGATAGACATGGACTCCTGAAGTCGGTTAGAGAGTTGGTTGATACCTTTGTGAAGTTCTCAGAAATTGAAGCCTTCATTAGGTTTGTTGGAGTGTGGCCACCACTTATTGCAAGCATTGTCGGAGGAGACAATGTCTCTATGATCCCTATAACTTCACTTCTAAACCTTTCATCCAGTCTTAATAGATCATACAATGATACCTACTAGAAGGTGTTCTTTAATATTTCCTCCCTCTTGATGATGGATGGTATTGGCGAAGGTAGAGGAGGCTTCTTACATGAATGGAGTTCCCTCATCGTTTCTTCAAAAACTTTGTCTATTTCTACAAAACTTCAAAATTTTTCGTACCCGAGTCTCTTTCTTGTCTACTTATATAGTTTTCCATGAAGCGAAGGATAGCAAAAGGGGACAAAATTAGTTTCTTTTTTGGTAGGCTCTCTGACAGTTTTAGTACTCTGGAAGCTTCCTTGGTCCACTTTTCCTACGCCGTCACTACCTTCCAAATCCTGGTATTCGGCGCCGTCCACCATCCATGAGTTCTCCGCGTGCAAGTGGCTGAAAATTTAGACTATATGGAGATCTGGAAAATTTAGTCGCTTTTTTCAAGTGAAAAAGTAGACTAAATCAAAAGTACACCCTTTTCTTAAAAATTAGACTACTTTTGAAGTAAGTAGACTAACTTCATAAAATTGGTGAACTTTTGAGTAAGTCGACTAACTTGTAAAATTTCACTAAAAAAATCAACTAATTGGTCAACTTAGGAAAATTAGACAACTTAGAGAGTTGGTGAGCTGGGAGAATTAGACGACTTATGAAAAAAGTGAAATGGGGAATTAGCCAACTTGGGAAAATAGGTGAAATGGGAATTTAGACAACTTGGGAAAATAGGTGAAATGGGAATTTAGACAACTTGGGAAAATAGGTGAAATGGGAAAATAGGCAACTTGGGAAGATAGGTGAAATGGGAAATTATACAACTTGGGAAAATAAGTGAAATGGGAAAATAGGCAACTTGGGAAAAGAGGTGAAATGGGAATTAGGGAACTTGGGAAAATAGGTGAAATGAGGAATTTGGCCTTCTTCATGAGCTGGATCCCCCTTCCACCATTTTCTTTCTCTTCGCTTCTTCTCCTTCTCCTTTTGTTCGAAATCGAGGTAACTTGCCTTGTGCTTGGCTTTTGCATCTTGAAAAGCAAAACAAAAAAAATACATTATTTTGAGGGTGTATCAAAGTACCCCGCTACACAAACGTGCCATTATTCCTCACATTCGCTCTCGTAGAACAGGTAAGGATGCTTGGGATACACTTACCACATTGTGCCAAGCTAGGAATGAGGCTCGTATTGTTTATCTCCGAAAACAACTAGAGAGTGAGCACATGAATGAAGGTGATTTCGTGGATAGCTTTTTGACAAAAACCAAAGATTTGAAGGAAGAGTTGATTTTTGTTGATGAATCCTTACCTGATAGTTCACTAATGAAGACTATTCTAAATTTTCTTCCCGATTAATATCAGAGTTTTGCTTCCACTCTTTGGTTGATGATGAAAAGCAATCCAAATGACTTAATATTTGAAGAATAATCTATGTTCTGCTGCAAGAAGATCAGTCTAGGCAAAACAACTCCATTATGCATGCTGAAGATCACGCTTTCTTGGCTAGTCAAAAAGGCAAAGATAAATGGAGTTCATCTATTAGTAAGCAAAAATTTGCAAATGTTGCATATTCGAAGAAGGAAGACAAAGATGAGAAGAAATAAAAAAAGAAGCAATTGTGTTGTAAGTACTGTAAACAAAACGGCCATGTCATAAAGAACTTTCCAAAACTGGCTGCAAAAGAGGCAAAGAAGAAAGAGGTTGGAATGGTTGTTGTAGAGGCCTCTACACCAAAAACAGAGTCTGCTAATCTTGTGAAGAATGAAGAATTGGCATTTACTATTGTTTGCAGTTTTGATCCATCTTCTCATGAGCAGTGTATGTCTGCAATAGACTTGGATGTTTGGTACTTTGATAGTAGGGCAATCAAACATATTACCTCCCAGTGCAATTTCTTCACTTCACTTGAGCCTGCCCCTACAAGGAATACTATCACATGGGCCAACAACTCTTATCTTGTTATGGGAGTTGGTAAGATCATTTTGACTACTACAGATGGTAGTTCTTTTACATTGTCATATGCTTTATTCGTGCTAAGGATCAAGAAAAATTTGTTATCAGTTTCTGCATTAGCCAAGATTGGCTTGGTTGTGAAATTTGTTGATGATAGATGTAAAGTTCATGATATGTCAAATGGCAACATGATTATTGTTTCTGGCATTTTATGTCATGGGATGTATAAGCTCATAGACTATGAAAAATCTATGAATGATTCAGCATGAGCAGTACATGATTCTCAGGCTACGTCAGATGCAAAGCTTTGGCATGCACGCTTTGGTCATCTAATTTTTGCTAGTTTGCTATGCATGCATAAATTTGAAATAGTGTTCTTTACCCAAACTTGAGATACCCGGTAAACATGTATGTGAAGGCTGTATTTTGGGCAAAATGCAATGTTCCTCCTTCCCAAAAGATGGTTCAATTCAAGCTACTCAAAAATTGCAGCTTGTTCATAGTGATGTCTATGGTCCTGTGCAGACACCTTCTTTTGGGAACTATCTTTACCTCGTGACTTTCATCGATTATTTTTCTAAGCATGCATGGGTATATCCATTGAAAGAAAAAGTACGAAGTATATCATGTGCTTCAAACAATTTTTGGTTTTGGCTGAAAATCTGTCAGCATGTAAAATGGGCATCCTATGTTCTGATCGAGCGGGAGAATATATGTCCATTGAATTTAATGCAATTCTGGCTGAACATGGGATAAATCATCATAGTACAATGTTTTTTACACCTCAACAGAATGGAGTACTTGAAAGGAAGAATAGATCACTCATGGAGATGGCAAGGTGTATGGTCAAGAGTCAGGCTTTACCACATAGCTTCTAGCTTGAGGTTGTCATGTGTGCAACATATGTACTTAACGGATGTCTCACTAAATCATTGTAGTCTATCACTCCATATGAGGCTTGTCATACTCATAAGCCATCTGTTACTCACTTGCATGTTTTTGGTTGTCTGGCATATGTATTAGTGCCTAAACAACAACACAAAAAATTGGATGATAAAGCAGTGAAATGTATTTTTGTTGGGTACAGTTCTGAAAGCAAAGGCTATCGTCTCTATCATACATAGACAAAATGCATTTTGGTTAGCCGTGATGTTTTTTTTGTGGAAGATGCTATTCAGCTACTACTTTCATGTACTAAGGAGACATCAGTTAGCTCCAAAGACATGTATGATACTTTGCTGCCTCTTTTTATAGGTGGATAGTCTAGTTCTTATCTTAATGAGGCAATTTCTTAGCCTTTACAGGTTTCATGTGATGATGCAGATCATTCTATTTCTAATGCATATTTACATGATGCACTTGTTGATGAGAGAGCTGATATTGAGGCAAAAACTATGCCAAAATCGTTGGTGCAGACTTTGCGTGACAACAAATTAGATGCACCTTTTTCATATCATACTTGATCAAGCTCTCATAGTGCCTCTTTTGCATTAGATTGCTATGCTATGGCTACCTCTAGTCTCTATGATGAGAATGAACTTGTTTCATTTGATGAAGCACAAAATTCAAAAGATTGGATGGCTACTATGCAATCTGAATATGATGTTATAATGAAAAATGGTATGGTCTTTATGTGACTTTCCTCCTAACAAGAGGGCCATTGGCACTAAGTGTGTATACAAGCTTAAGCATAAGCTTGATGGAACAGTTGATAGGTGTAATGCTAGGCTTGTTGCAAAGGGTTATGCTCAAGAAAGAGGCATTGATTTTGATGAGACGATGTGCATGAAGAAGTGTATGTTTTTCAGCCCCATGGCTTTGTGTAGAATGGGCATGAAAACTTGGTGTGCAGGTTAAAGAAGGCATTATATGGTTTAAAGCAAGCACCACGTGCTTGGTATGAAAAGATACATGCCTATCTGATTACACATGGTTTTGAGAACAACCCAACTGAAAACACCTTATATGTTAAGCATGCTAATTATGTGCTTCTGATCATTGTTGTGTATGTTGATGACATGTTGTTTATACTGGTCCTCATGAGAAGCATATTGCTGATTTTAAGGCCGATTTGCATGCCTCATTTGAGATGTCAGATTTGGGGCATTTGCATCATTATTTAGGCATCCAATTTATGCAAGTTGATGGAAGAATAGCTCTATGTAAAATGAAATATATTGACACATTATTGTAGTTTTTTGGCCTTCAAGACTATAAATGTATTGCCACTCCTATGGAGATAGGTTTACGATTGAGTCTTCATGATGTTGGAGATGCATTTTATGTTGTTCTCTATCAGCAGGCTATTGGATGCTTGATTTACTTATGCATTACTTAGCTAGGTATTCAGTTTTCTATCTCACAGATAAGTAGGTTTATGCATTGCCTAGGTGTGAAGCATTGGTAGGCAGTTAAGTGCATCTTTTGCTACTTGAGTGGTATCTAGGTACTTGGATTGTTTTATCCCAAGGGGGGATCACTATTACCAAATTTACATGCTTTTTCTGACTCTGACTAGGCTGGTTGCTATGATACTCGTGAGTCCACTAATGGTTTTTGCTTCATGCGTGGTAGCTCATGCATATCTTCGTTGAGCAAGAAGAAGCCTATTCTGCCCACTTCCATCTTGAGGTTGAGTATAGGGAAGCTCTCACAGTAACTATTGAGTGTGTGGCTGAGACGCCTTATGGCTAATTTGGGTGTTGGTCAGTCTTCTACCACCATCATCATCACTAATAGTCAGATCGCATTGGCAGTTGTGAGGAACCTTGTGTTTCATGATGGCACTAAGCACATTGAGGTGCATTATCATTATGTAAGGGAGAGGTTCTATGCTAGAGAGATCAGCTTGGCATATGTGCCCACGTAGGAGAACGTTGCAGAACTTTTCACAAAGGCTCTACCTAGGGAGAAGTTTGAAGATTTCCACAAAAATTTGGGCTTACTTCCTTTTGTGGATTGATTCCACATTTCTTGGCACTTCCTTATATATGAGTTCCAGCTCATTGGTC